>CM067223.1:58291767-58576116 GCA_034190945.1 Octodonta nipae
AAACATATAAATTCAGTTTTTGAATTTGAGTTATAAACATAAAATAATTCTAGATCTACAAATAAAGGAGAAACTGGTTACCTAAGTACTTACATAATCACACTTTAGCATTTCTTCAAACAGAAAGAGTACTATTAACATATTCACTTGGTTTTAAGAAATTTTGCAATATAATTAGAGCAGCATCTGTTTTATTCATATGAATTAAATAGATGCAGTGTTGTTTTATAAGAGTTTTGAATTCCAACGAAAGTGCAGATTCAGTGTATAAAACTTGTATCTGAAAATGAACAATAAGTTATTGGTTCAAACTGTAGAAAGTAATATCATGTTTACATTCTAAATATGTTTGAAGAAATTATCTCTTGAAAAAGTACAAAAGTATAATTTTGATGTGTACAAAATTTTCCATAAGTCTAAATGATTAAAAAGGCAAATAGCGGTTTTTGGTTATTCATTTGGCTTTTGCTTTTAATAAATACATCACTTGACCAAAGAAAGAAATGTTAAAAGATATACTGCAGTGAATTTCTATAAAAAATACCTATATTTAAAAAATGATGATCAAATAAAAAAAAAAGTTTATTTCCATAATTAAGTACCTGAGTGGTAATAAATAAAATAATAATGCTCATGAATACTTACAAATTTGAGCCAAGTGCGTAGTGTATACACTCTAAGCTAAAAGTTTATTTGGAAAAAGATGAATTTTGTTTTACGAACTAAAGAATTTTAGACTTATAATCAATAAAAATCAATTTTTGATGCTAATGGTGTTTCATAACTTTATATAAATTTAAAATAAAAACTGATGTTGAAATACCAACAATAGAAGATGCTAATTGTATACAAATTAATTATATACCCATCTATATTTTAAATCCATGCCAAGCAAACATAAAACTCTACATTGCTTAGCTAGATGCATAAACATTCATATTATTGTAAGGTGATAACAGGCTTAACTTATACAGGGTTGGTCCAAGGGAATATTTTTCTTATGACTTAATTTTACAAATATATGTTAGACGCCTTTTATATTTTAAATGTGTATTATATAGAATCCAGGTAGAGTTTTATTTAAAGTAATTCAGTGAAATAGTAGTGAGACCCTCTCATTCAAATGGAAACAAAAAAAAAAGAAAAAACAATGATTTATTAGAATTTAAATATGAAAACATAAGAATCAATTGAGATGTTCACTTCCAAACAGAATGCTAGTCTGTTCTTGAGTTGGTATACACAGCAAACCAGAAATATATGTCAAAACAAAATATTTCAAACAGCAGCAATGATATAAGTTTTAAATGTGACAGAATCATAAAAAATAGCATAATGAACAGGAAGGAATGAATAGTAATTTAATGATGATTGGTTTTGGCGATCGGATAACAGATCATGCGGGTCTTGTGAATTTTTTATTAACAATTTAAAATGTTATTTAGAATTGGAATTATCTCCTCAAACTTAGGGGCGGATTCAGAGTCGAGTTTCTGGGAGGTGATGCCGTACGAAATTTACTTAATTCTGTTAGAGTTTCAAAAACATTGTATTTCCTGGGGTGTTGTATTAAAGTACTGGATTTTCGTTTTAAACTCACAAAAATGCCTTTATTTTAAGCTTGTGGATGAAAGAATTTCTCGTTCTATTGTATTAAACTCAATGAATTTGAAGCTCTCGGATGGGGGATCGCCCCCAACGCCCCATCCTGGATCCTCCTATACTACTTAAACTTCAACAACATGGTTACCGTTCAACCAAGAATTAAGTTGTTCAAAAGCACGAATATTACAGGAAACATATAATGCATATAAACAGCAAATGTGGCACGAATCATCAGAAAATAATTACGATGGTAGAGTCGAATTTTACGAAGAACTAATAATGTTTTCAGATAAGACATCGTTCTGTTTAAACGGTACACTGAATCTTCATAATTGTCCTTACAACACCCTAAAACTATAAATTGGAATTAAATTAGGAAATGTATTATTGGAACTTTTATTATAGACGATAAGTTAAAGGGACAGAAATATTTTAAACTTTTATAGAGGCAAATTGTTCCTGCTTTTGAAGACAACTGCCAACTGCCTTTGATGAATGTCTGGTTACAGCAAGATAGAGCTAACAGAGTATCTACTCACTATGAGCGAAACGTTCGCGATTTTGTAAACGAAATATTTCGAAATCAGTGGATTGGAAGTAGGGGTTATTGAAAGGCCCCTCAGGTCTCCTGATTTTAACCCAATATATTTTTTTCTTGCACAATGTTTGGAATGAACTATATTCATTTTGAACATCTCATGTAATGTTTATGTAGTCATATTTTATTATTGTTTATATTAATATTATATTCTAATATAACTACTTTTTTTTCTCTTAATTCATGTTGGTTTACATGATTTACATTACCTATGTGGGAATTCAATAAAAGAATTCCAACCTATATATCAATGAAATGTGGAGTGATACATTTAAAATGACAAAAGGACCTCCTGGTGCAACTAAACGAACTACAAGCAAGCTGTCGCCTGTCTCAAAATATACATTTGCAAATTTCACAAAAACCAAAGCTGTCATAAAAAGATTTTTTGAGGGATCCAGACTTCAACCCAACATAAAAAAGGATTTTTATATTAAATTTTTTGTAATTTTTGTAACGAAAACTGACCAAATATCATTTGTTTCTCAAAAATGTGAAGTGGGATATTGAATTTATAGTTTAGATTTATATAAATCAAATTTGCATTGAATATAATTGTCTTGGTAAGCTAATTGCTGTATTAACTCCTAAAAAATGTATTTACACTTCACGATAAGATATTACTCAGAACTTCTTTGGTTCAAACAACTGATTTACACCAAAAATAATCTTTATTTCCTCACAAATTCACCTCCAACTATTTTAGTAATTAATTTTCTGAAGCTATACACAGTTTGCCTAATAATATTAGTCATTCAAACCTCAGTTGATCCACTACTTCATTATTTACTGATCTCCTTAACGGTTGTTTGTTAAATGTTATATGTTTCTGTCGGTTCTGGAATATTTCTAGCAACATATAAAGTGGCTTTACAAAAGCCTCTAGAATTTTTCGATAATTTTCATAGTTTACAGTTCGTTCAGACACAGGTTTTGTCGCCCAGTATTTGGTCTTATTTATTTAGGAAGTTAGTTTGTGCATGGTGATATATTTTTAGTATTACGTCGTTGAACCTTTTAAAGAATTTGAATGTCCTGTTGAATCCTATCACCATTCCGTCCGATTGAGGATGCAAGGAGGTGGTTCTTGTTTTCTTATTGTCAACATTGCCAAAACATTTTGGAATACGTTGGACTCAAAAGTTCCTTTGGCCCGAATGCAACTCTAACTTGCTGAAAAACTGTTCCACCCGCACCGTTGTCACCGTGTATGCTTCCTGGTTGGGCATCAATAGCCATTTTTCCAAATGGGATCCGGCTGCACAGTTGCCACATTTCCGGCACCAGGCTCTGACATCTTCGAACTAATTTACACCCCGTAAAATTTTACTTCTGTAGTCTTATTCATGCCCATATGACCTCCGGTAATCCCACTATGTACTTCGATCTACGATGGGTACATTTTTCTTTGGGACAACCAGTTGGTACTCAGTACTTTCTCTGACATCTTTACTTTCCCAAATCCTATTCAAAGTCTCATTACCCACTCTTAGAGGGCCCCATTAATTGCCATTAATCAAAAGAGTCATAGTCCACAAATCAATGCAGGAGGAAAATATTTATTTGAAAATAACACCAGATTTTGTTACAACCTACTGAACCACTTGGAGCAAAATTCTTAAAAATACCTTTGTAATGTCTTCGATGACACATTATATATAATATCCAAAAAAAATGTATGAATTAGATGTTGCGGTTTTAGTTCAATGCTGGTTCAATGCAAGTATATAATTGACGAAGGACCTTTAGCGGAACAATCAACAAAACATTGTATCGTCGCGTAAATTAAATCACCAAATAAAAGTTAATCACTGACCTTTTACGTCGAAGCTCTGCAGGTGGTGTTTTCTTGGTTCTTCTTTCTTCAGAGGCTAGCCCCGCAGCGGCAGGAACTGTTTTTAGAGCTTGGTCTGGACAACTCGTTACACAAAAAATAGCGACGTAATGTTCATTGATTGAGCAAACAAAAAATGCGGGTTTAACAACAAATGATGCGCTTTTGTTAACACAAAAGAAACAAAATGAAAGCGGTTTAGCGGTTGTTACGACCGGAACTAATAACTCGCGGAATCGTAACACAATAACAACAAACAACTCTTAAGAGGGAATCAAAAGCGTCCAAATAGCTTGGAATACAAAACAGGAATCACGAATACTGTCTATATTTTACACGCAAAAAACACTTAAAATTAGCATTAGCGCGATGGAAGGTTTTGGAAAAGGTGCAGAAGTTTAAAAATCAATGAAGTAATTCAATCAAATTTAAACAAATTGTGGGATCGCACCAACCTTTTTAAAACTTCATTACATTTTAAGTCCTTGCCCAAACCGTGTCGTTTCCATTTTGCTTTGAGATGTCTCAAAAATAATGACAATATTGTCTATTAAACTCGCAGTGCAATTTTAAATGACTTTCGTGCGATAATTTTCTTCAAAAATATTTATCTAATTTATTTTTTAAGTCACTAACCTCTGGTAAGAATTTAATATCGTTTAGAGCTATGTCAGATATAATTTCTAGCAATTGATAATTATCTAATTTAAAACCATATCTTTTTAATGCTGTTTGGAAATCACTGATATTAGAATGTTTCGCGAGTCCTTGAATAATTGAAAACTTTGTGTCATTGGATACATTTAGTTGAGCAGTCTCCATTGTATTCAATACCGTCTCTGCAGCAGCTAAGCCCCTAAAAATGGAAGGTCGATAATTGATTAGAGTCAATCAACGGAATAAAATAAATTAACTAAAATTCTTTTTAAGGAAATTAATATAAAATAAATTTCGCTTATCATTCTTTGGAACGGGTCTATATTGTTAATAAATTTCGCTTAACCCAAGCAAAAAGTCCAGGTGCAGTAAATTTGTTACATATTCATTCGGTACTGCAAAATGCAATTTGGACTTCAAACTCTTGAATGAAATGCTATTGACGGATGACGATGAGAACATTTCATTAATAATATATAAATATGTAGAGCTGAGGAAGCATTCAGTCAGTATTCGACTGTCGTATAGTTAAGAAAAAATGTTCTGTGAATATAAATTGTGTTAAAGTAGTGGAACTAAATTATAGTGAGTTGGATTGTGTTTGTAAATAAATCCAAGAACTGAACTGAACCCGATTGTGAAAATAAAAACATTACAATAGGTTCGCTCCTTCAGCTTAGATAACCAATACACAACGGTTGCGTACTTGCGCAGATGAAAAATACCGTTTCATCAGAACAAAGACCGTTCAGTGAATGGTTCGGTTTCGTGTTCCAAGTGACATGGTGATTGATTCACGACCAGATAATGTACGGTAATTTCAATCATGGGCATCAGGGATGAATCGATGGTGCAGGCATGCGCATTATTGATTCCTGAGTATATTGTGTATGCTGATGACAACTAACGCCAAACGCTAATTTATTTTAGAAGTGGTAAAGTGATTTAATTGTTAGAACCTAATATAATATGCTAATTCTAGGAACTAATCTATCCTAATTTAGTGTGTTTACATCTATTAAACATAACAAACAATTTAATATATACTTTCCATGACTTCATTGATACTATAAGACATCTGATAAGAGATTATGACTAGCATTTTTTTGTGAAGATATAGTTAATCATTAAGGAAAACAGATAATTAACAAAGAAGTTTTATAATTCATGAATCTACCGGCAGCCACAGATTAAACATCATAAAGTAATAAAATAAATTTCCATAGAATTTTGTTTGTAATCTGTAATTCTATGGTTCTGAAACAGTCATATTTTAGTACTCAAACCGTTCCTTCAGGCGGTTTGGTTGCCGACTGGTACATCGATCGAGTTGCGCAATAAACGGTTTATGTACCGATGCATTAACAGTTGCCAATCGGTTGGCAATCGACTGAAGGAACGAACCTAATATATTCAAATAAATTATCGGAGTCCTCCCAAGCAATAACAGAGTTTAAAATACTTGCTATTTAATTATATGCTGGCTAAGCTTGGAATTTAGCTGATTTCAAAACACTTAATAACTTAGGGTGTGTTATAGGCACTAGCTGTTTAATAGAAATTCAGCAGATTCTTGTGTCACTTGTCATGTAACAGATTAGGCGGACCAATCAGTACCGTTCTATTCATTCTATTTGTATATCTATATGGTGGTTGCTTTCGAAGCTAATTAAACATTTTGTTATTAAGGCAAACAAAGATAATAAGGGCACCAAAAAGCCATCTTCCACTTGGGTACGTTTATCTAAACATGACGACTAATATCCAATTATCGGAGTTCAGAAATAAGTTTGCTGACAATTACAAAAAATGTGCTTATAACTATCAACCTATAACATAGGTACTTCTTGAAATCTGTTTTTATCTGGAATCGTTAGTTCTATATTGTTAATGAATAAGTACGATTTGAGTACTTTCAGGGCTTACCTAGTGTTGATCAGGCAGTCTGCAACTCTGTTAACTTTAATTCTTTCATTATATGACGTTATAATGTTGAAAATATAATTCGTAATAATTAATAATTTTTAATAGCTAATTAAAATTGCATATAAAAAAAAAAAACGAAATATCCTAAATAAAAAACTCACCCAGAAATAGCATGTGCCAAAATCAAATTATTAAATACATATTCATCTATAGGAATGGATCCTTTTTTCATCAGTTCCAGGATCCGCAAAGCTTCTTTCACATCTCCATTCTTGCAAACATTTTTTAGTAGCAGTTTGTAAGTTATTGCAGTTACTTTGCACTTTGAATTTATTAAAACTTCGTTAACATTTAGCTTGAAGCCATTTTCTGTACAAATATTTACATAAGTATGCAGAATATCTGTATTAATTTTATTATTAGTTTTCAAGTTATTATATATAGTTTGGCATAATTCGTTTCTTGAAGTATTTGAAGCATTCACAGTGATGTTTCCACATTTGTTTAAAAGTTGTTCGACGTCTTCATTGGAAATATTAGCTGCAAATATTAAGAAATGAAATTAAAAACCCACGTCTGACGTTACTTACATTGAATGTCATATGTACAAAAATTACTAGAAAATTCAATTAATACGGTCTCAAAGTTTTGTGTTTAAGTGCGCTTAGACCGATTTTGACGATAGTTTCATTTAGCAATATGTGACTTATTTTGAGGAGGAAAATTGGAGTTCATACCAAGAAATAAAAGAAAACTTAATAAAATAACTTAATATGGAAGTTAGAACATTACTTAAGTAAATTAAATCTATTCCATTTTTTTATAGATCTGGTACATGTTTGTAGATTAACTAGGAATGCTTTGGTTGCGCAGAAATTTTATTGTCTTTTTATGTGGAGAGGATGCCACACGGGATTTGGGAAACGGTATATACTTTTTATTGATGGGATGACTTAAATGTTGATTTATTGGAATTATTGGCTAACAAAAGGATATTTATTCTATTGAGTGTGGAACGGAGCTGCGGTGATAGGTTAAAAATACAAATTAGATCGTTTTTAACGAACAAACGAGGGAGACAGTGTTTATTTGCGCCCCAAGACAGCAAGTCAGTTGGATTAGTAAGGAATATTTAGAGACATTAGGCTTAAAACGTGACATTTTTTAAGAATTCAAATTATGGATTCCGTACATGCAAGGTTTCTGATAAAGGAGATAAAATAAGAACAAGAATGTTATAGTACGAAAATTCACAAACAATAGAATAACAATATTTGATAACTATCACCTGAGGTCATATGGACTAAATATTACTTTGTAAAAATTATCGACGGTAAAGTCTCAATTTTTAGAGCACAGATTAGAAATGAACTGTAGATGAATACATTAAGAACCCATACAACGTCATCATCAAGCTGAAGAAGGTTGTGTCGAGATAACCAGCCCAGTTCTCCCGTCGGCCATTTTTTGCTACTTCCTTTACCTAGTCACAGCTGCTAAGCCCGTCCTTACAGAATTTGCTGCGGCTAGTTTTCCTGGACTGTGTTCACATGTTCTCTACACCAGACTACGAAATAATTAATAATCCCACCACTTATTTAGAGAAAAATATCAAGGAAATCATCTACAGAACCCAACTTAATATTAACGTCAAAAAGATTATCACTCCTCGTGAAAAAACTTCTAAAATTAAGAGAACTTATGGACTACCCAAGATTCATAAGCCGGACATTCCTCTTAGGCTCATTGTCAGTTCGGTACAATGTCCAAACTTAACCAAAAGCCTTCAACCTCTAGCCGAGCAAGCATCGCCGTACGTAAAGAACCCTTC
The DNA here is from genome assembly GCA_034190945.1 of Octodonta nipae. Classification (NCBI taxonomy): domain Eukaryota; kingdom Metazoa; phylum Arthropoda; class Insecta; order Coleoptera; family Chrysomelidae; genus Octodonta; species Octodonta nipae. The sequence continues at coordinate 58,300,219 of CM067223.1, forward strand.
TTCCTTGTTAAATAGTTATGTTAGGCGTTTATACAATTTTGAGAAAACCATACTGTAATGTTTTTATTTTCGCACTTGGGTTCAGTTCAGTTCTTGGATTTATTTTAAAAAAATTCCTCCTCCTTCATGGACTAGATTCGTCGAGAATTACATCAAAGCAAGCGGCCGACCTCGATTCGCTAGACGAACAATATTTCGGATTTCCGAAATATCCGATGAATGCCGCTTCCATGAATTATCCGATGAATTCTCGTCACATTGCCCCCTCCTTAAAACCATTTCGTACCGGAATCTCCCAGAATCCATCCTGGTGTGGCGATATTTGCAGGACTCTCCATTTCGACAACGGGACGTTTGGTGGAAGTAACAGTCAACGGTCTTCAAATCTGGGCTGCGAATATTGAGACAGCATACCAGGATGTTGATGCCACTGAATCGAAAGATTGTTTCCATCATACTTCTCACCACCCTCCAATTCAGTCCAATCAACTCACAGGCTATCTTTGGGACCAGCAATTTCGTCAGGTTTTCCTCCATCATCACAGTCCTCAATTCTACCAGAGTCTTTCAAATGTGTTGACTTGAACTACGAGAATGTTTTGGTTGCCAAATAGAAGATGTCTCTGGTACCCACTGGTTGTTTATCTTCGAGATGGAGGACCTTGTCGACCACCGGATCTTGCTCCCGTAGCTTCTGGAACTGCCGTACTTCTTGGCACACACCTAGGCTATTCCTCAGGAGATCCGGAGATCTCGAGCCATACAAAGAGCCAGGGCATATTCTATGGGCACCTCAAACAGGTCTCGGGGTTCTTCTTTGGTAATGTCGTGCTGCACTTTCTGCCCAACCGAGTACAGTGTCATAATCTGTTAGAAGGTCATGTTTCATCAGGTGGTTGGATGCTGCGGACTTGGGCTTGCTCAACTTCGCCGTCATGACTCCGGCATAAGGGGCTAACCTGTTGAAATGTACCACCTTTGGTTTTCCTCGTTGTAGCTTCGTTATTCTGTAGACAACATCGATGATTCATTTTACATTTGGTAAGGCCCCTCCCAAGATTTCTGTAGCTTGGGCGAACATCTATGACGACATTGCGGGTTATACAAGCAAACAAGATCACCAACTTGGAATTCCCCGCCCTCGGTCTTGATGTCATAAGCTTCCTTTAATCGGATACTGGCATTCTCGATATTTAACCGGACTCGCAGATGGATGTCGTTCATCTTTTGATGCAACTGGCTGACAAAGTCTTCACCTGCAGTTTCTTTCTTCAAATCGCATGGAAGTTGTAACTCTCGTTCCATAATAACGCTGACCGGGGTCTGACCCGTGGACTCGGGCACAGAAAAACGATATGCTATTAAAAACAAGTGAAGATACTGGTGCCAGTCTCTTTGGTGGTCAGAGACTACCTTTGACAAATGGCGGTTAATAGTTAGATTCATCCGTTCTACCATTCTACCGGATTACGGGTGTAATGCTGTCGTCCGTGTTTTATTGATCTTCAATAGTTTGTAGACGTCTTGCAAAAGAGTAGTTTCGAAATTTCTACCTTGGTCCGAGTGCAATTCCAAGGGAACACCAAAACAACTGATCCATTCCTTGACAAGGACATCAGCAACGGTCATAGCTTCTTGATTCGGTAAGGCATAAGCTTCCGCCCATTTACTGAAATAGTCCATCACCAACACAATGTACTTAGTTCCGGAGTCAGATTCAGGAAATGGACCGGCAACATCAATGGCTACTCTTTCGAATGCACTGCCCACGTTATATTGCTTGATGGGAGCTTTTGGTCGCTTCTGAGGCCCATTACTTGCTGCACAAATCGTACATTTCCGGGACCAATTCTTGACATCTGCTTGGCACTTTACCAAATAGAAGCGTTCTCTCAACTTCCTCAGGACTTTTGTTACTCCCAGATGCCCTCCGGTTGTACCATTAAGTAGTTCCCGCAAAACTTCCGGTCTCCTATTTCTGGGGATTACGACTGTATTCTGTACTTGCCCTCCTCTGGAGTTTCCAGCACGCGCTTCAGAAGTCCGTTTTTTCCAGGATGAGGGAGTTCCATTGAGCCCAGTATGACTTTATTGGTGGGTGAGAACCGCTCAATGCACCTGACCACTTGTTCTTCGGGGTTTTAAACTGCAAGAGCCACTTCAGTGCTACGTGATCAGTGCTCAGGAGGAATCTTTTACCATAAAGGTACTTGTATAAATGTTCCACCCCCTTTACCACACCCAAGAGTTCCCTGCGAGTAACGCAGTAATTCCGTTCTGGCTTGCTCAAGGTCTTACTGTAATAGTCGATGACGTTTTCTTGATCTTGGATCTGCGAAAGCACCGCACCAATTCTGACATTGCTTGCGGCGGTATCCAAGACGAAGTTCCCATCTGGCAAAGAATAAATTAAAACGGGAACACTCGTCAATGCTCTTTTCAGTGTCTCGATTGATCGGTAGCATTCCTCGTCCCACTGGTACCGCACCTTCCCCTCCGTAAGTCTAGTAAGTAGCTTGGCGATATTGGCAAATCCTGCAACATCCAGATGAAAGTACGTGCATAACCCCAAGAAACTTATTAACTGGTGGATACCTTTAGGTATCGGCCATTCTTGGACCACTTTGATTTTCTGTTTATCAACCGCTACTCCCTCTGCGGAAACCACATGTCCAAGATATTGCACCTCTTGTTGGGACAGCTGACCCTTCTTCGGCCTTTAGTCCAGAACTTCGAAGTCGCCGAAACACTTTCTCCAGGTTCTTCAAGTGGTCTTCAAACGATCTTCCAACCACGATAATGTCAAGATACACCAGGCACGTTTTCTATGAAAACCCTTTTAACACTGTTTCCATAAATCTTTCAAATGTCGCTAGAGTATTACACAACCCAAACGGCATCACCGTGAATTGGTGATGTCCTGAGCCGATCGTAAAAGCAAATTTTTCTCGGTCTTCTTGAGCAAGTTCCACCTGCCAATAACAGCTCTTCAAGTCCAGGATGGAAAACATGTTCGATCCAGCCAACGTATTGTTGTAAAGTCCGTGGGTTCAATTTAAAATTAAAAACTAATATTTACTTTCACTTTTCTAGAACTTCATTTACATTTAAACAGCTGATTCAAATATCACAATAACATTCCCATATACGCTAGTCGTCGCGGTATAACTAAACTCTCCATCGTGGCTCCTTCCTTTATAAGACCAGCATAGAAAATTCTCGTAAAAATCATCATCACTCCTACAGGTGCCGAGTCTTTTCGAGAACCATTTTTTATCTCAAAGCGTTTGTTGTCGTATTGAAATGAAACAGGGTCGGCTTTGAGTAAATTTCGTAACACTGCCCCCCTTTAATTCTGATCGTCCCGATCAGAAACATCCCCGCCATGGTAGGGAGCGAGTCGATCTAAATGAACCACCTTCAATTTAGCCTTGGGGTTTCGACGGATCCGGTAGATGACGTCATTAAGCCTCTTGACCACCTCGTATGAACCATCCCAGGCGGGTGTAAGCTTTGGGGATTTACCCTTGCTCCGTTGGGGGTTGTACAGCCATACTTTGTCCCTCTCCTGGAACCCGACTGAATTGGCCTTGAGGTCGTATCGCGTCTTCATCCGGTCACTGGTGGCCAACATCTGCGTTCGGGCTAATTCGTGTATTGCCAGCATGTTATGTCGGAGCTGGTCGGCATAATCGTCGATGTCTTGGGGAGGTTCTTCGGGGGAGCCAAATGCCAAATCGCAGGGTAATCGCAGCTCCTTTCCGAATAGGACCCTGGCTGGGGTCAGGCCTGTACTATTATGTACGGCAGAGCGATATGCCAACAGGAATAGGGGAATATGCTCATCCAATCACGCTGGTTATTGCTGACGACCTTGGATAGGTGTTGTTCCAAGGTCCTGTTGAATCTTTCCACCATTCCGTCTGACTGTGGGTGTAATGCTGTTGTTCTCGTTTTCCTGATCCCCAACATCGTGCAGACCTTCTGGAATACATTCGATTCGAAGTTACGCCCCTGGTCTGAATGTAATTCCATCGGGACGCCAAACCTGCTGAATAGTTGTTCTACTAGCACCGTCGCTACCGTGGTTGCCTCTTGGTTGGGTATCCATTGGGACCAGAATGTATTTGTTCCCTCTCTGACTCGGGAAACGGACCGGCGACATCGATGGCGATTCTCTCAAATGTGACGCCCACATTGTACTGCTGCATTCTGCCCTTGGTCCGGGTTTTCGGGCCCTTACTGGCCGCACAGGTGGCACATTTGCGGCACCAAGCTCTGACGTCTTCGAAGTAATTCACCCAGTAGTACCGCTGGCGAACTTTGTCTAGGGTTTTATTCATGCCCAGGTGGCCTCCGGTAATTCCATCATGTACTTCGGTCAGGATGGCTGGTACCTTTTTCTTCGGAACTACCAGTTGAGACTTGGTTTCTTGTCCATCAGCGCTTTCCCAAACTCGCTTGAGCATTCCATTGTCTACTCTTAGAGAGTCCCATTGAGCCCATAACGACTTCAGCACGCCTCTCGTTTTGAGTGACAAGATTGGTTCGATGTCTGTATCAGCCATTTGGTCCTGGATGCACTGTTCCGTTGTCCAGTCTTCATTGGCCAGCAGTCGGATCTGCCTGATGGGGATACCCTCTCGCTGTTCCGTCCTCAGACAATGTTCGCATTCCGCTCTACAGGGTCTTCTGGATAGGGCATCGGCATTATTGTGCAAACGGCCGGCACGGTGTTCCACCTTGAAGTCGTATTGCTGTAATTTCTCCATCCATCTGGTCAGTTGTCCTTCCGGTGTCTTTATGTCCAGCAGCCATTTAAGTGCGGCTTAAGAAATGACGACCATAGAGGTATTTGTGGAAATGGTCTACAGCCCTTAATATTGCAAGAAGTTCTTTTCTGGTGACGCAATAATTTCTTTCCGGTTTCGAGAATCCACGGCTGTAATACTCGATCACCCTCTCTTCACCATCTTGCACCTGAGATAGGACGGCCCCTAAACCTGTGTTGCTGGCGTCGGTGTCTAAAATTAACTTGCCGAACTGTGTAGGAAAGGCTAGGATTGGGCTGGAACATAGTGCTGCCTTCAGTCGTCTGAATAATGTTTCGCAATCCTGATTCCAACGGAAGGTCTCTTTCTCAGTGGTCTGCCGATGTAGAGGGGCTGCGATGGTGGCAAATCCCCCAACAAAACGCCGGTAGTATGAACAGAGGCCCAAGAAGCTTCGGAGTTCATGCTTGTTTCTTGGGACTGGCCAATCACGGATGGCTGCTATCTTGTCCTCGTTGGTGCGGATTCCTGACTCGGACACGACGTGGCGCAAAAACTCTACTTTTTTGAAATAAGGAGCACTTCTTCGGGTTGAGTCTCAGGTTGGCATTATTAAATCTGGAGAAAACTTCGCCCAGGTTCTTCAGATGGTCGTCGAATGTCTGGCCCATGACTAGAATGTCGTCGAGGTATACTAAGCACGTCCTCCATGTTAACTCGCTCAGTACATACTCCATTAGCCTCTCAAACGTAGCGGGTGCATTACATAACCCAAAGGGCATGACCGTGAACTGAAACAACCCTTTACTGGTGGAGAACGCTGTCTTCTCTCTGTCGTTTGCGTGTAGACCAACCTGCCAATATCCACTTTTTAGGTCTAGTGTGGAGAACCAACGGGAGCCTGCTAGTGTGGTCAAAGTGTCATCGATTCGGGGTAGTGGATAGCTGTCTTTCTTCGTGACGTCATTCAGCTTTCTGTAATCCACGCAAAATCAGGTGGTCCCATCCTTCTTTTTAACTAGCACGACGGGAGCAGACCATGGGCTAATAGATGGCTCAATAACTCCATTTTGTAACATGGACTCGATGTTTTCCTCGACTGCCTGTTGTTGCCCCAATGGTAGTCGTCTAGTTGGTATTCTGATGGGTTGAGCCTTTCCGGTATCTATTGGGTGCTGGATGATGTTGGTGCGGCCGGTGGTTCCATCTTGACTGTTAAAAATTTGCCAGTGCTTTGTGATAAATTGCCTGGCTTTCTTTTGGTTCTCTGGTGTCAGGTGTGTCAAATGGTCAGCAAACTGTTGTAGGAACTCTTTACTGGGCCCTGTCTCCTTCACCGACATCTGGTACTCTTCTTCCCAATTGATGATGGTCTCTACTGGCTCGAAACAAGCTCTCTTGACCATTGGCAATTCTGATGTCGTTGTTGGACAAATTCAGGACTCTAATTGATATATCTCGTCCGGTTTTAACTATAGCCCGTCCAACTAAGTAGTCATGAGCTGAGTGTACGGGCTCCACCATTCCAACGCAGCTCCCAGGATTGCTGTCTAGCTGCACATGAATAATCTGTTCCGTTCGACCGGGAATTCTAGCTGAAGATTTTGCCACAATTTTTATGGAGGTGACTGAACTGTTGACGGGCCGTGTCAATACAAATTCCTCATTTAGGAACAGAAGAACATCATATCTCGGGTCTAACATAAATACATGCTGGCTAATTAGGTCCATTCCCAGTATAAAATCGTCCTCAATATTCGCTACCAGGACCCTATGCCGGATCATGTTGTCCCCTATCTGTAGCACGACATCTGCCTCACCCTGTATTGACATGGACTCGCCGGTTCTGAGCTGGATGTTATTGGTAACTGGCCGAATTTCTGATGTTCTCAAAACCCTGGAGTTGGCAATGGACACAGCGGCGCCGGTGTCGATGGTAACTGCTCGCCCATTGATGGTGCCTCTGATGACTAGGCTGCCGCTATCTCGGCAAAATCCCCGGATGGATAACGTTTTGGGGGCTGGTGGAGGGTCAGTCAGCATTCGCCCCCTTATGCTGACTGGCTGACGGTCCCTGGACATGTGGCTGTTCTGTTGGTTACCCCTGGTCGGTGATCGTTCAGGTAGCCTCACTCGACAATCACGTTGGAAGTGTCTTTCCGCAGCGGTAACATGCCCCTCTGGTGCCAGTTCTTTGTGACCGTTCTAATATTTCGTTCAGACCAGCCAGCAGCGCTTGAAATGGTGACTCTGAGTCTTTCCTGGTTAAAGGAAACTGCTCGGACCCTCGGCTTGGACATGTTCATGACGGCCTCTACTTTCAAAGCCCGAAGTAGAGCTTCATTACTTTTCTTGACGCCACTCAGTCTTAAATTTCTTTGTACTTCCACATCTCTGATGCCGTTTATGAAACTCTGTGTGGCCAACTGGTCTTTTGTTTCCTCTGGCAGGTCTGGGTAGGTGTACTAACCGTCTTATCTCTGCTTCGAATTCTTGGAGGCTTTCACCGGATTTTTGCGTTTTTCCACTCAGTTGGACTTGGTATATCTGGCTCAAGGATTGATTAGACTATTTTCTCTTCCAGTATTTCTGAATTTTCCTGAACCATGCTTTTCAAAATTTCTTTTAAGGATTTAGAATGTTCGTGTAATTTCTGTAGCTTATCTTTCAAAGGCTTCAAATTTTCTAGTTATCTGTTTTCTAGGGTTTTAGAATTTTCTAGCAGTTTGTCTTTTAGGGCTTCAGAATTTTCTTGTAATTTTTCTACTAATTTATCTTCTAGGCTTTGCGAATTTTCATGTAATTTCTGTAGCTTATCTTCTTGTAATGCTTGTAGTTTCTAGTACTATCTAAATTTTCTTCCATTTTTTTAAATAGCATACTCATATCCCCATTACTAGAAACTTCAAACAAATAAATATCGGGGTTGTTACTTTCATTTATTAGGGCATATCGTAGCCGTTGCATTTATTCACTTTTCTTCCCACTAGTTTCTATATCCCTTTCCTCAAGTTTTGTTTTTTAAATCAGCCACTTTAAATTGGTCCAAATTCACTGTTTTAAACATTTTCCACTTCTGAAAGTTTCACAAATACACCTACACCTTTCACCTGTAATGTTTTTATTTTCGCACTCGAGTCCAACTCACTCTAATTTATTTCCACTGCTTTAACACAATTTATATTCTCTGAACTATTTACAATTTATATTGAACACCTGCTTTTATTATACGACAGTCGAATACCGAATGAATGCTTCCGTCGTTCTCCGTATTTATATATTACTTCTTGGAATTCTCCAGAACGTCAAAGAGCCGCCGAGAGATCTCCTTCATGGACTAGATTCTTCGAGAACCACATCAAAACAAGCCGCCGACCTCGATTCACCAAACGAGCAATATTTCGGATCACCCGAAATATAGGATGAATGCCGTTTCCACGAATTATCGGATGAATTCTCGTCACAATATCCTAGTTAGCTTCGAAGTTGTTATATATTCTAAAAACAAACCACAATATCTCTTCTGACATCATCAAACTTGTACAGCACTTCTTCTAACACATAATTTTCATTTCAAAACACTCCATGCAAACAAATCCCTGAAACCCAGACCCTAAACTTATCTACTTTAATACCTGTTGGTTTAGATGTTGATGACACTTTTATCATGTGGTCTTATAGCAAAGATTCATTAGACTACTTACTACAACACCTCAATAGTATATATCCTAACAATCAGTTTACTATAGAAATCGAGTTCTATTATTCTCTCCCATTTCTTAAGGTCCTCATAACAAAAACTAATAATAATAGCTTCTTACATATTGTATATAGGAAACCAACCCATACCATAGTTAAATGACCAATCATACAACCACCCTGCCCCACTGAGTTCTGTAATGAATTTTTTGGCTTTCAGACCTTAGATCTATCCGATTCAGAGATATGTTCGTTTTTTCAATAAGCTACTGAATTCTAAATTTATTACATTACTTCCAAATATCTGCCTTTATAATTCCAGAACAAACATTTTCAACAGTTTCAATGCAAGAGTTTTATTTTTATAGATTTTATCACTAATATATAAAATTTACAATCTAAGTACAAATTAAGATTTCTGTTGTACAATTTTCACAAATAAATGCAACAGTAATTTTCCATTATCACTGTTAATTAGCTTTAAATATTTTATCAAGGATAGAGTGAAGGAAGTAAATGCGATAAAAACTAGGTGTCTTAGAAATATTTTATAAAAGATTAGGCATTATACCTGGTTATTATAAATGTGGACCCATTTTTAAAGATGAGAATTTATTAAAGTAGATATCCAAATGAATCTATATACCAATGGAAAGTGAAAGTTTCAAAGTTTTCTTGCAATACATTATAAATGTTCAATGTGTCCACCATCTGCTGACAACCCTTTTTTTTTCGTGATCGATATTATGTTACTCTCCAAAGTTTGCAAGTCATACTGTGATGCCAAAGTGTCCAAGCAAGCAAATTAATTTTACTTATACATAAAGGTAAAAAAAGTAGCTGGGCTCCATAACAAGACAACAAGAGGAAGGTTATTAAACAAAAAGAGGGAAGTAATTATAGATAAACAGAACAAAAAAGTGAAAATATATTTTGAGATATACTGATGATATCCACAGAGATTTTTTGAAGTTATTTGATAAAGAAGGGATAGACTGGCTCTCAAAATATTTAACTTGATCTGTAAGTACCCAAAATATGTTCAGATTATCGAACGATATGTCTTATGAGCCATACATTGAAACTTTTCCTCAAAATTACCCTTCCATGTATATATACAAAGTGCGAAAACGATATGGGGCAAACGCAGTTCGGCATCAACAATGCCATTGGGGTGACTGAGGAGTTATTTTGCATACAGGTTCTATTTCAGAAATGTATAGATATAAAATCCGTGAAATGTGTGCATGCTTTATCAATTACAAGAAAGCATTCGATACTGTACATGACTAACTTATAAAAGGTCTTCAAGAAATTGGGATTGACGATAAAGACATACAAATTGTTATAGACCTGTACTGGAATGAACCAGCATGAATATGCATGGAAGGAGACTACTTAAACCCTGTAAATATAAAAAGAAGAGTAAGGCAGGGGTGTATATTGTCTCTACAACTTATATTTAGCAAAGCATTGGAAATGGTATCCACATTAATGATTTGCAGATGACATGATAGTTTTTGCAGACAACTCAGAGGGTCTCCAGTAATTCTTTAATAGCCTCATGGCCAAAAGTAAACAATACAGTCTGGAAATATAAAAATATAAATATAATCTGGAAGGGAGACAACATGCCTAACAGATAGAATGTAGTAACTGCTGAGGAATAGCCCTACAGGAAGTGATTTAAAAGGTGCTGGCAAAGATAAAATATTGATTAGAAAAATACCACAATGAGGAAGTAGTGAAGTGTTAAGGTGGCTTTACGACTGAAAGATCAACCACCAATGAGATATTCATCATGAAATAGATCCAATAGAATACTTATGAACAAAATTTGAGTTTGAACTTGAATCTTATAGATTATAGGTAATCATATGACATTATAAAAAAAGTCCACAACAAACTTACAGGAATATACAGCTGTTCATACCTTATTCATGACAATACAAAGATCAGACAATTTCAAGGAAGTATCACACAATAATTACAATATAATTTATATTGAAGCTATTTTAACCACTATTAAATAAATATAAATAATACACACAGAGTATTTCTGAATATTAAATATTCATTATCATTTAAAATAATAATTTAATACACAAACCTGGACTATTCTATAGAAGACAATATTATTACAACAGTAAACAATAATCTGATAAGAGTTTTCTGAAAACAAGTCTACAGGAAGTAAGTCATAATAAATAAGTTGCCATAATTAAATTATTTTAAGAGTAAAAAAAAGATGTTTGCATATCAATTGTTTATAAAAATTTTTCTATTAAAATGTTAAAGTCTAAATAATTACCAAAATCTATGTTCTCCAGCAGGTACCAACATTCAAAAATACTTTTGGTTTTTAGGTTTTGAGTATCTAGCTTAAGTAATTTTTGAGCAGAAGATGAATATGGTATATATTTAAATCTAAAAGAAATGAAAATTATAGCAATTGATTGTAAAATTTAATAGTTACCATACATGCTGCACCAAAAATAAGGTAGTTGGTTATTGCCCTTTTTGAGTAATGGTTCACATTTTACATAGAGATTTAAATATTGAGATAGCCTTAAAGGAAAACGTATCATCGTCAATATAATAAATCAGTTAAAATTTTCTTATAAGTATTTAAAATTCTCATTTCTCGTTTTTAGTATATTGCGGCAAGAGAATTACTATGTATAGTAATTTATTGTTATCTTTAATTCCTGTAAAACAAATATTACTGATACGATTAGCAGAAATTTTTATCATTAATAATAAACATTCAATATATGTTTCTTCAAATTAGGAATACTTATTGGGACATTCGTAATAAAAAAATACAAATTATAATTTTTGAATAGTAAATCAATTTCTAACCCCATTTTTTTGTTCTTCTTCTTCTAGCGTCTAGAAATACTTGATGTTATTGCCCATGATATCACGTCGTGACACCCAATCAATCTCAAAATTTGGGTTTGTTCATAAAGACCAGTTGCTGATAATTCAAATGTTATGCCAATCAGCAATATCTGCAATATCTGCAGATTCGCGTAGAACTTTTCAAATCGTAACTGGATGGTCGAAGGTAACTGGTTACTACAAACAAATCTGTTCTTATAATACTGAATAAATATTTTTTGGTTATGCTAGTGCACGGTGATACGTCACAAGGTGTCTACTTTTATTCGATCCTTTGTATACTATCCTTGACTCCGAGCCACCTCCGAGCTTAGAGCATTGATAGTAAATGATCTAAGCCTCCGGGCTACAGCTCCGAGCTGAAAACTCTGTGCACACGTCTTTGGACCCAAAACTTTCAAATTTCAAATTTAGAAAGCTTTCAAATGACAGATGTCAGTGAATTTGATATTGTTTGGATAGTATATTTGGCCAAATTAAGTTTTAAATGAAACAATGGTTTAAGTGTGCATTATCAAGATTTTATTGCTTTATATTCTATAGTGCGAAATAATCAAAACAGGCGAAAATGGATGAAGAAATTATTGCTAGGCTTGTGTTAGGTAATTTGGCGGTAAAATCTTGATTTTTGTTAAAACCATTTTTATTTTTTAGGATATTTAAGGGTCGAAGGCTGCCGAACAGCCTACAAGGATTTTTTAAGATGCTCTCGACCACTTCAAAGCTCAAAATGTTTGACGGATAAATATGTTCCAACTCGATTTCTGGGTTTAACATTAAATGATATACTCAAAGAGTATTATGAAATTTACCAGACAGGTTTGTATCAATATTAACATTTAGGTCTACCTTGTTAAACAGCACCTCTGCTTTTACTTTCTAAGTCCTTTTTGGTACCTACTGAGTGAGCAAAACAATGTCCCAGTATCCTGTGAAAACAGTAAAAGCCTCATTGGTTTAACTATTATTTCATTAAAAATTTTTGGAATTGTCTTATAAGGTTTTGCATATTTTTGTTTTTCAAATACTACAACTACTTTATTGGTTATGATGTTCATTTCCACTAAAGCATCATAAAAAATGCTTCTAATTATTGCTTAGGGATAAAGGCTTACCAGCACAAAATAGTTGAAGGTACAGGTTTAATGTTCAGTATAACAGTAAGGACTTACATGGTTTCTTAAATAAGCATTTTAAAAAGTTAATGAAAAGGTGTTAATATAGATAAACATTAAAATAGAGGTTAAGGGATTCCCAGCTGAAGAACCAATAAGTAAAAAAAGCAATCAATTTATTGCCAAATGGAACAGTAGGTTGGAATTATAACAAAGCAAAATAAAAATTTGAAAAGTACTATGATTATTTCATGAAATAAATGGGAGCTACAAAATAGATAAAAGAATATAGAATTTTCTCCATATATATTCATTGTTGTATATGGTTATGATTTTGAAGTTGTTTATGATATTAACTTTTGGATGTTTTTATTTACTCTACAGATTCTTGGAGTGATTTATGGTCACCTCACTGACCTACATAATAAATAAAAATTGCTTATGCTATAACATCACATTGTGATGACACAGTGCTTGCTTATTTTTCAGCCGCGTAATTTAATATTGTTAGTTATCTTTGTGCATATTGTTGTCATTTTAGAAATCATTCTGATATGAACATTAAAACAGTTAAGACGTATTTTGTATCTTCAATTATATTCAATTATTGTAACTTTGAAAGTAGACTTTGTTCTTAGTATAAAATAAAGTTTTTTAAAAACTAAATATTTGTGCAAACAAATATAAGTGGCGCAGTTCTTCAGATTTCGTTTTTGGGGCACGAAAACGAAAATTTCGGCGAATTCACAGAGAATCCCGCAGCTCCAACCACGAAGAAACCACGCAACCAGGGCAGGCAGAAGCTGAGTACAGTATCCATTGTGGACAAACTACTTTGCAGATCCAGGCCAGACAAACAAGGCATAGATGTTTGGTAAGTTTTCAAAAGTTCATGTCAGAATCCTCACCTATTTCATCCACACGGGAAAATAATAGTGAGTTTAGCGAATTAGATAAAGACATTTCATAATATTTCAATAAATTTTGTCGTATTTCTAATAAAGAGAATAAAATAAAAATGTCAGTACCAGTATTAGACATAAAAAATTTGTCAATAAACAATATCATTCAATGGTAATCCAACAAAAAAAATTACATAGATTTATAAGTGCTTCCGAATCCATATTAACCATTACTATGATAGGCAGGACACTGCTAGTTTTCAAAATACATTGTTGTTAAATGGTATCCTAAATAAACTAGAAGGAAGAGCTGAAGAAGTTGTGGGCATTACAGGTGCCACAAGTTGGGTAGACATAAGAACACTCTGATAACCAATTTTGGAGATCAGCGTGACGAAAATTGTTTAAACCTAGATTTAGTAAACATGAAACAAAAGAATAGTGAAACTCCAAATCAATTCCATGAACGAATAATTCATTTGTTAAATACCATATGTAACTATATTGATTTACATAGTCCAAACGATCATGAAAAATTATTCAAAAGGGACTTCTTTACTAAACAAGCCCTTAAGTCATTTTATCAGGGTTACGTTACGTGAACCTTTAGGCCCTATTATCAGAGCCATGAGACCACTACCATTGCACAAGCTATGCAATTTATCTCTGAAGAGAGAACAATATAAAATACTACCAACATTCAAACATAGTAGTACCAAAACCTCAAAATAGGTTCCCTCAAATCCAAAACAACCCTAATCAGAATTTTCCAAGATTTCAGCCGATCCAGGCAAGGCCATTGATGCCTACTCCCCAAAATCAAGTAACACCATTTTTCAATCAACCTCCACAAGTGTCGAATCAATTTCCAACAGGACCAGTTCATATTAGACCACACCTGAATCCACCAAAACAAAAATTCTTTACAAACACCCAAGTTTTTGGAAAACCACAAAATGTGTGGAAACCAAAAAAGTTTAATGCACCCTTACAAAGACCGACACCAATGAGCGTATGTGCTAGTACGTCTAACACAAGAAACATACAACCGCGACCTCAATTCAATAATAACCGCGATCACTTCGCTAACCGTGGTAATAACAGACCCGATATTATCATAGAGGAAGTTTTTAACACAGAATTTGAAGAAAATTCCCAAAATATAGTAAATGAAATACCAGACACGACTCAAAATGAAAATAACTATGATTCTGATGATTATCTAGAAGATGATCAAAATTTTCACGATGTCTCGACTCAAGACGAAACAACTTAATCGAATTTCACTTATCAACGGACAAGAAAGAATTGCCTTATATCAAAATTGCCAACCCACCATTAAAACTACTAATTGACACAGGATCAACTAAATCCTTTATCTCCCCAGAAATTGCTTCAAAATATTATCCTAATAAAATATCAACAACGAAAGGATCATGCTTTCGTTGTTTCAACAGTCTTTCAATCGTCAACTCACGATTACTCTGCTGAAATTCCCATTTTCCGCGAATTTAATACCAAAAATAACTTGAAATTCTATCTGTTCAAATTTCATAATATATTTGATGGTCTTATCGGACTAGACAATCTTAAATATTAAATGCTCAATTAGATTTTGCAAATGCTAAACTTTTTACCCCTAATTGTGCAATTCCAATTTTTTACCAACAGTCAAATCAAAAATTACTTTTCAAATTAACTCTCCACCCACACAGTCGGTTAATCACGAAAATTCCAGTCGACAAACAAAATGGAGACGTTATCATCCCTCACCAGACAATTCACAATTGCGAAATTCCTGAAACACTTCAAAATCTGAAAATGGAATGGCTTTAGTTGAAATTCTCAACAAAACTGAAAAAGACGTAACTTCACCCTTACGGAACCAATTCGAACCATTACTTTTACAGAAAATAATATGAAATCTACAATATTGACTTTGACTCAAATCCAAAAAATGTTCAAAAACCTAATGTAGATAAAACTAATACGAACTTCTCATAGAACGAAGAAGAAAAACGTGAAATACTCAAAATATGCCGAAAATATTCTGACATATTTTACACGGAGAACCAACCATTAACTTTCACGAACCAAATTAAACACTCAATAAAAACTAAAGACGAAATCCCGATTTATACTAAATCCTATCGGTATCCTTTTATTCATAAACAGGAAGTGCAAAAACATGTAAAATCAATGCTAGACCAAGGGATAATAAGACATAGTGATTCACCATGGTCCTCACCGATTGGATTGTCCCGAAAAAAAAGCAGATGCATCAGGAAAAAAGAAATGGCGCATAGTGGTTGACTTTAGAAAATTGAATAAAAAAACCATCGATGACGATACCCGCTACCGAATATCACCGATGTTTTAGACAAAACTAGGACGTTGTAATTACTTCACAACACTAGATTTGGCAAGTGGATTTCACCAGATTGAGATGGATCCACAGGACATCCAAAAACCGCGTTTAACGTTGAAAAACGGACATTACGAGTACATCCGAATGCCCTTTGGACTGAAAAATGCTCCGGCAACATTTCAGAGAGTGATGGATAATGTACTAAGAGGAATCCAAAATGAATTTTGTTTATGCTATCTTGATGATATAATAATCATGTCAGCCTCATTACAAGAACACTTAGTTCATTTAACAAAAATTTTTCAGAGACTTCGCGAGACGAAATTTAAAATTCAGTTAGACAAATCAGAATTCTTAAAAAAAGAAGTGGCATATTTAGGTCATGTTGTCACTCCGGACGGTGTAAAGCCAAACCCCGAAAAAATTAACGCAATAAAAAGTACCCTATCCCAAAAACCACTAAAGAAATAAAAGCATTCTTAGGTTTGCTAGGCTATTACAGGAAATTTATAAAAGACTTTGCAAAATTGACAAAACCATTAACCTCATGCTTAAAGAAAAACGCAAAAATTATTCATAATTCCGAATTCGTAAATTGTTTTGAAAACTGTAAGCAAATATTATCAAATGAACCAATATTACAGTATCCCGATTTTTCTAAACCCTTCAATCTAACGACAGATGCAAGTAATGTTAGCATCGCAGGAATATTATCACAAGGTCCAGTAGGAAGTGATAAACCTATAGCCTATATTTCCAGAACCTTAAATGAATCGGAACAAAATTATAGTACCATTGAAAAGGAATTATTAGCAATAGTATGGTCAGTTACCAAGCTGAGATGTTACCTTTATGGAAGAAAGTTCACAGTTTTTTGTGATCACATGCCTTTGAAATGGCTTATGTGATTAAAAAGCCCAAATTCCAGACTCATACGTTGGCGTCTAAAATTGGAAGAATTCGATTACGAGATACAATACAAGAAAGGTAAAAACAACACGAATGCTGACGCACTCTCACGTGTAGAAATTCATGCTAAAGAAACAACACCCCTAGAAAAATATATTGAAAACTTTAACAAGCAATTAGAAAAATCAAGAGCGAAAAGACAAGCAGAAGATTTGGACAACGAATCATTAATGGGCAATGTAACCGAATTTCAAGAAAACTTAGAAGAAGAAGAGGAAGGAAATCCTGAAGAATCAGATTCCAATTCGAGCGTTCAATAATAATTTCCGACTCTGAAGAAACCTTATCAGCGGAAGAAGAAGTAGATGAAGATAATGGAACAGTTCATACAAGTATGAAAACCCCCATTCAAGAAATGCCAATAACAGAAAGATGCCTCAATTCTTTTGATCATCAAATAAAAATTAATTTTGTACTACACTCTCCTGCAAAACCAAAATTGCAACAATGTTCCAAAACAAAAAAAGACTTTACGCTCAACTATCAACTTCAAACTTAGAAAATGACGTAATACAATTATTTAAAATTATATTGATCCCAAATTACTTATGCTATATATTTGCTAACCAAACTTATATACCCCAAATAACTGAAATTTTGAGGAAAACTTTCAAAAGTAATGCTTATAAATTAATTAAATCAAACATAATACTTCAAGACATAGATGATGAAATTCATCAACAAGAACTAATAAAAAGAAATCACGAAAGTACAGCAAATCACCGAGGAATTTTAGAAACTGAAACAAGAATCAAAGAGAGCTTATTATTGGCCCAAATTAAAACAAGATGTAACAAGATATATTAATGTTTGCGAAATTTGCCAAACTAATAAATATGATAGAAATCCACCTAATCAAAAATTAATGATAACTCCAACACCCTCAAAACCCTTTGAGATAATACATGCCGATACATTCCAAGTACAATCTCAAAATTCTTGACTATAATCGACACCTTTTCAAAATACGCACAAGCTTATCCTTTAACTAATCCCTCAGGACTAGAAATTGTAAAATCTTTTGTAATATTTATGTCACACCATGGTTTACCTCATATTATAATTACAGACCAAGGAACTGAATTTAAAAATACAGTTGTTCAAGAATTTTTAAAACCCATAAAGTGAAAATGCACTTTACCACAGTGAACAACCCCCAATCAAATGGAGCTATAGAAAGACTACATTCAACCCTCATCGAACAACTAAATATTATTAAAGCCAAAATAACAACAAACTTGACATTTTAAATCATATGCCTCAAGCAATTCTAGCTTATAATAATACAATTCATTCCGTAAACGAAACAAAAACCAATGACATAATAAATGGACATCTTGATACTAAAGACCCTTTTGACTTAGATCTTAATCATCAATTAATGTCTAACTACATTCAAGAACACAGAGACTTAACAAAAGAAATCTATAGACAACTAAACGAGAAATAATCTCAAGTAAAGAAAAAACATTACTTATCATAACAAAAACAGAAGAACCCTTAACTTATCCACGTGATACAGATGTGTTATAAAAAACTGACTACCACCAATAGAAGCAAAGTAAATCCCAAATTTTCAAAAGAAAAAGTTCTAGAAAATGAACAAATAAAAGTCCGAACTAAAAGTAAAGTCCTCCATAAACAAAACTTGAAGAGACCAAAAAGTAACACTGATACTCTTTTACAGGACACTCCAGACCCTCCTGACCCTCCTGATCCTAGTTCCACAAGAACTGATCACTCAGAAAATAACGATAATGATTTAAAAAATAACCCTGGCATAATACCACACAAACTAGGTCATGCCCAAGTTAATGCTCAAACGCACACGTGTTATACACTATTTAAACCTTGAACCCTTAAAAACGAAATTGAATATTTTATTGAAATTGATAAAAATCTAACACAAGTAATTTCAGAAGGTTTAAGCCACCCTTACTTTTGGGAACTTGATAATTTCTTAAAAGCCTTCTCTTACCAATTAATAGCGGTAAAACAAAAATTTATCCAATCTTTCCGTCAACTAGAATAAAAAGAGGATTGATAAATGCTTTAGGCGGAATAATAAAATCTATCACAGGTAATTTGGATGCTGAAGATGCAGCCCACTACGATCAAGCAATCTTGATTTGGAAAATAATCAACAAGAAATTGTTCAAACATTAAATAGGCAAGTATCCTGACAACTGAAATAATAAATAATTTTAATAAAACTGTTACCCTCATAAAAAATAATCAACAAGTAATTCTAGAAGGTCTTAATAAAATACGATCGGAGTTCAATAAATTTATTTTTGAATTAAATGATTATTTGGAAACAAGAAATGTTATAGATCAACTAAATCTATCTTTAAATGTAATTTGCAAATCTTATCAGATATTGAAAATGCAATTGCTTTTGCAAGACTTGGAACCTTTCACAGCAGTATTTTGAAAATTAACGAGTTCGAATCAATGATACAATCAATAATTAAATATTATGGTATTGATAGTTTAATTTTTGACTCAATAGAAGAAAATTTATATAAATATTATGACTTGCTAAAAATAGAAGCATATTATTCGGGAACAAGAATAAATTTCGTTATTCATTTTCCAATTGTTTTCCCCGAAACTACACCTACTACCACCTATACTCGGTTCAACCCAAAACTCCACGATAATCATTCCCAGAAACACCTTTCTGATCATGAATGAAGATTACTTCCAATACACATCCTTGCCTTGTGTAAAACTACACCCAGGATATACTGTCCAGAAGAAATCTAATAAATGGAAGACAGGAAGAAGATTGTATCTTCCAGTTGCTGAAACTCGAGAGCATCCCAAAAACCTGCAACCCTCTACCAGTGAAAAATATCTAAGAATAATCCAACAAATGGACGATGCCAATTATATAGCAATCATCCCTAATCAGACGAAATTAGAAACTGATTGTGGAGAATCAGACATCACCACGCTACAGGAAATTATTTAATACAACTCCCGTTCAAATGCAAATTCAAAACCTCAGATCAAACTTTTATCAATGAGAAACAAATCTCTGTTGATACGCCATGATGCTAACAAAAATCCAGATTCTACCACATCAAACTCTACAACAAGAAAATGAAATCAAGATTGAAGAACCACAACTGATAAAATCCATGAACTTCAAGCAAAACAGAAATTAATAAAAGAAGTTCAACTTCAACCCGTTGGACAAACGAGCCCTCATTATTGGTCAATTCCAACATGGTTCATCATATTAACTGTAGGAATTGTAGTCGCCTACAGGTACTTCAAGAGAAGACAACAGAGACGAACCCCAACGTCCACAGAAGAGCAGCCAGCAGCAGCTCCAGCATTTTTCAACCCTTGAAAAAATGTCTTCGAGGGGAGGATTTATGGTCACCTCACTGACCTACATAATAAATAAAAATTGCTTATGCTATAACATCACATTGTGATGACACAGTGCTTGCTTATTTTTCAGCCGCGTAATTTAATATTGTTAGTTATCTTTGTGCATATTGTTGTCATTTTAGAAATCATTCTGATATGAACATTAAAACAGTTAAGACGTATTTTGTATCTTCAATTATATTCAATTATTGTAACTTTGAAAGTAGACTTTGTTCTTAGTATAAAATAAAGTTTTTTAAAAACTAAATATTTGTGCAAACAAATATAAGTAGTGATTAAAAACACAGTTAAACTCACTATAATTTATTTGCACTATTTTTATGTTCACACAACTATATTTCTTGAACACTTGATGTTTATTAAACTGCAACTAAATACTGAATGAATCCTTGTGCCAGCTCTTCATATTTATATATTTCTTTTCAGAATTCTCTAGAAGGTTTCTTGATCATTCAATGATTAATTTCCATAGAACGAGCTGCCTACCTTGGGTTGCCAGACCAACATTTTGGATTCTATCAAATATCAGATGAATTCCAGTTACAAACTGATACAATTTAGGGTCTGTTTGGTTCATTGGGGGTAAAATTATGTAAATGCCATATAATAATTCTTTTAGAATTTTTGAGGTTTCTAATGTCTCATTGTTGAATTTCATCTTGTGCAAAATATTACATGGTGTATTTTTTCATTTATTTCTTAAAATTTCTTTTCTAGTATTGTTATCTGCTTTGAATTGTTTTGTCATTTGGTACTTTTCTTTGTATTTAGCTCTATCAGTATTTACCTTACTAATAAATATACTACTTAAATTTTTAATTTCTTAATGATCTTGAACTTGTGATATTCAGTTTTTTAGTTGAATATATTGTTGCTAGCATTCTAATTTTTGTTTATTTAAATTTATTGATTTCATTAATTATATTTACTTCTATTTTATGGTTTAAATATATTTATATTTAACTCCAAAAAGCATTTTTTAGATCCTTGAAATGCATACATATAAGCTGGCTTGTTATCTCTCTGGTGTATTGTGAATTTGATCAGTCAATAATGGGTGATACTAATATTATAATGTTGTTTTCTAAAAGATATTGAGGTTTGTAGATGTAAACTTCTTATCAACTGTAATAGTTTAAATTTAAGTGCTAATTCCTAGTGCAATGTTTTTGCCATAGCATCATATTCTCTGAATTCATTGCAGCAAATCCCTGACAACCTCAAGTAATTTTCTGGATTCATTCTAATGTTTGGCAACAATTTCTTCATCTGTTGTTATTTATTGAAGGATCTTTAAAAAAGTTTTTAATTGGGATTACTTGTCCTTGGATTGTCAGTAAAAGGCTTTCAATATCTGTAAATATGACCAGAGATCAGAAGCCTTTCACATGAAACTGTTGAAACATTCTTAGTTGAAGGTGTTTACATGTTTTCCATGAAGATACTGTTCTTTCCATTTGATAAGTTTCTGTTCATTGGAATAGTGGTTTAATTGGACATGTTGTTCTGTCAGTCTAAGTGATGTTGATTCATCAATTTGACTCTTGTAGGTTAGAAAATTCTGTGATATTAGAAATTTGTTCATCTAATTGTTGGCCTGCATCTCTCAATTTTCTTCGTCCTTAACCTTATGATAATGTGTGTTAGCAAAGCACTTTGGAGAGTGCTTTTGCATTTTCGTTAATGGACGCCAAACTTGCTGTTGTAATTTTTCAGTGTTGTCTTTGACCATTTAATTATACCAAATGAATAACAGCATTGTTTATTTTATTATTGTAGTTATTTAAGATAATATCTTTTATTTTGTTATGTTTTCTATTCAGAAGTTTGTTCTGTGATGTTTAAATGTTACATCCAATATTTAGCACTCCATTACTATTTGTTTTATAGTCTTATTTTTGGTAATCAGTTGTTTAATAAGGGTCCACATTTGAGGTCACTATGTCTGAACTGATAGGAGACATTTTTTTATTTTTATTTTTTAATACCCTGTTTAATTTCTCCAAGGAAAGACTTTCTTGGGTACATTATTTCTTGTTATATATATATATATATATATATATATATATATATATATTTAATATATGGAAATAACATCCCATTGAGGAAGGGTCTATACAAAAAAATAATTTTCACAATGGCAATTATATGAAAATGTCCAATTTGAAATTAAAGTGTTTGACAATATGCACTGACACAACTAACAGAATTTACTGCTATTTCATATAAACAGGGCACAAAACAATCTAAAGATTGTATAATAATGATAAAAAAATTTCAAATTGGAAGAATTTCTAATTATTATCTCCAAGTTTTATGTGACTCTCCTATGTGTGACATTGTTAGAAGCTGGTTGTATGTTGAAATTTTATTTAATGACTGAGGTCCCATGCATGTTCACAAAATTTCTAAGCCTTCTTATTGACACTTATTTATGGAATTTTGTTTATTTATTTATACATTTAGAGGTCTAGAGGTTTCTTTAATGTAAAATGTATTAAATTTGCATGGATTTTTATAAAGGGAATCAAAGAATATGGAAGTTTCTGAGAAGCATAAGAGAATATCTAGCTGAAAACCTAATGACATCCTAATGTTCGTTTGTTCAAAAGGATTTTAATCTCATCGTTTATTGTTGGCATCCAGGAACTAGTAGTGATGGAGTTGCCTACATTTCATTAAATTAAAGCAGACTCTTTTAGCTTTTATTTTGTGTTATTATTTTCTTTATTAACCGACATCCAAAAAGGGGAGGTTATCAGTTCGTTAAGTTATGGGGCTTATAGTCGCGTGAAATGGGAGAAAATATTCCATTAGCTTATTGAAATAAAAATTTATGTCGGCAAACTCTTCTATATGGTATATGGTTGTTGGTGTGTGCATGTGATAGTAGGTGGTACATAAGCAGTTGTTGAAAGTTGGTTGAAATATAAGGTGGAATTGAATTAGTTATACAGGGTGGTTAAAAAAATATTGTTTTTCGTGGCACATAAGTAGTTGCTTATACAAGGTGGTTGAAATAAGAGTGGAGCACTATAGTTATACAGAGTGAATATTTGCGTTATAGGACGGAGTATAATTACAGTTGTACAGAAGACTTTAAAAATGTTAGAAACAGTTGAATATACAGGTTGGTTGAAATATAAGGTGGAATAGAATTACAGTTATACAGGGCAGTTAAAAAAAGTTATATAGTGTAAAACATAAGTAGTTGCTTATTGTTCTTCAGGATGTATCAAAAATTTGTAATACTAGCACAAGCAATTACGGGGTTTAAACTAATTATAGACATGGGTTCAAAAAAAATTTACAAGCAGTAGCTTATACCGCGTGGTTGAAATAAATGGTAGATTAAAATTATAGTCATAAAATGTGGTTCAAAAATGTGATTTTGTTATATTGGGTAGACCATGAGCCGTTGCATAAATGGAATCATAGACGTATGGGGCGAAGTAAAATCATAGGTATACAGAAATAATTTAAACAATAGAAAGAAGCAACAGTCAATAGTGTGGAGAGGATTTTTACTTATACATGGTAGTTTTAAAGATATCATTACCGTTGCAATATTGTGTTGAGTTGAATTATAGTTGTACACGGTGGTTCAGAAAATGATAAACAAATAAGTTATATAGGGGTGACCAATACATAGAAGCCTATACAGTGTGGATGCAATATAGAGTAAATTAGAGTTACACTTATAGAAAGTGGACCAAATATTAAAACAAATAAAAAAATTAAAAAATATTTGGAAAATGTAGAAAAAAATACAAATTAGGAAGGGAGAAAGAGAGATAAGAATATGCTAAAATTTTCAATAGAATTGCACCTTAAATTAGATAAAAAAGAAGATATGTCTGAAAATAGTGATTGATTGCATATGGGTTCTAAATGGTTTTTATTTTTTAAGTCAGCTGAAGTCGGGTTCTTTTTTAAATATAAATTATATGTGTTTGGTTGAATTTTGAATTTGCATTATATGACCAAGGTCTAGGCATCTTCACAAATTCAGTTTTTGGGTTGGCGCTCCTTTTTGAAATTGTTGTGTTCATTTTATACATTTAGAGACCTAGAGGATTCTCCAATATAAAATGTATTACATATGCCAGGAATTTTACAAAATTGAAGTTTTGAGTTGTATTATTTACTTTTGTTTTTGAAATAATTGATTTCAATGTATTTATTATTGTTTAATGTTTTTAGTCTTTCTGAAAGATGCTGTACTTATGTATAGTATAGTTGTAGTTTAAACATGATTATCTTGGGTATCTGTATTGCTTGGAGCAGCTTGCTGTGATTATTAGTTATTGTTTTGTATTCAATTTTTTTAAACTTTTTATCAAATTAATTCTTTAAAATAATGAGTATAAGGTACATTTTTATAAAAGCTTTCTCTTTATAAAATTTATTGATATCAGAGGAGTTGGTTTTTGTTATATCCTATAAAGATGTAATGATACACCTTTTTCCTGAATTTGGATGATTAAAGTTGAATGTGAATTGGAATTGGAATAAACTTCTGTAGATCTATATAATTTTGTTTCAAATTATTATTAAACCGTTGTTATTAAAATGACTAAATAAGATTATTATTCTGTATTTCTTTTGTGAATTGCATAGTTGATTCTATGTTATTGATGTAGTTTAATAATTCAAGTCAGTTTTCAAGAGTGTATTTTTCGTCCACATAATGCTACCAAACTAATGGTTAGTATTTTGAATTCCATATTTGTTCTTTAAATTTATCCATTTTGTTGAATAGAAGTCATCATTTAGTTAACTAACAACAAACCAATAATTATAACGGCCTTTTTATAAATTTTAAAAAGAAAAACACAATCCTCATTTGAAACAGAACTCTAAAGAAATTGAACTCACACTAACAAATTTCTCAACTTTAGCTATAATCATTGAAATGTGCTGAAAAGATTATCAACAAAAATTTAACTGATCTTATATAATTTAATTTTAGTGAATAAAATTAAAAATATATTTATAAAAACAAGCTTTTATTAAATTGCACTAAACCAACAAGTTTATAAATACCATAATGTGTAAATGTCTAATCAACAAAAGGGTTGAATATGGTTACTCTTTAGAAGAAAAGTATGTTTAAAAACTATTTATAATCAATATATTTACAAATTTTCTAATGTGAGTTAAAAACTTATTGCAAAGATAATAATACACTTTATTGAAATAAAACAGGCCTAATATAAAAAATCACTAAATAATTACAAATCAAAATCATATACAAACAACACTTAAATGCACATATAATAATGGGAATATTGTCAAACATAGTTCAACCTTACATACTCAATTATTTTAATTTTAAATAATTTTAGGTTTGGAGAAAGTTTCAAATACCGTGGTAATTGATTATACATTTGCAAGCCTTTAACACATAATATCTTGGCATTTCTGTTCGTGTTACACCTTGGCATATAATATAGATTTTCATTATGTCAGGTATTATAATCACGAATGTCATGATGGTACCTAATATAATTGTTGAAATAACTGGGTTGCAAATTGTGCAATACCTTATAGATAAATATCATTGACAAATAATAAAGCCTACATTTAACCGACAACTACTGCAATTCGGACAGCATCATATTAATTGGCGTATACCTGTTGCATCTTAGTATGACTCTCATACTTCTATTATGCAACTTTTGAAGTACATTAATTTTATTTAAATCAAATTAATGCAACACCTTTGCACAATAATCAAAATGCGCTTGCAAAACAGAATTATAAACAGTGACTTGAGTATGAAGTGTTAGATGTTGACATACCCTTGTAAAGAAGTACACTTTTTTTAAATCTTCTTATGTATATATAATCAAAAGCAAATGGTAGTCTAATATAAAACTCAAATAATTTAAATTGGTTACTATTTCAATACTCTGTCCATCAATTTTCAAATCCATTGAGCTAATGTCAAGGTTTTTATAGTTGTGAGGAGTTGCAATTGGCATGGCTTTTGTTTTGTCTATATTCACTTTGAGTTTATTTTTAAATATCGTGAAATACTTTTTAACTCATTGTTCATTTTACTTATGGCTCTATTGCAGTCAATGTCACTAACAGACATCAAAGTATCATCTGCAAATAGATGCAATTGATCACAATTCTGATAATCACTCATTTCATTGATATATATTAAAAAGAACAGGGTACCTAATATGCTTCCCTGGGGAATTACCCATTAAACATCTTTTGCTATTGATAATGTCTGTACTATTATTGTTAGTTGTTTCCTATTAGTTATATAATGATGAACCCATTTTAATACATCATAATAATCCTAATTTTCATTTTTCATAATTTTCTTATTTCTCTAGGATTAAAGGTTCAAGGGATAAAGGAAATTACGCGACAAACTTTTAAACCGCATAAAAACTAGAGATTGTCAAGACTGCTAGTTTAAATAACAGTCGCTATTGTTATTGCTATTCGCATATAACAACTGAAAATAACAAATAACAGTTTTATTTTTCACTATCAAAATAATTGTGGAAAGAAAATAAAATATGTTTAATCCATATTTGTTGGTCACTAATAAGATAAAGATCTTCCCATTTAGCAGGAAAACCCATATCGTCCTAAAAGTCGGTTATCTGCCGATAAAGTACAAAGAGGTATGATTTTGAAACACGATACGTAATAACATTATTATTTATTTTTTAAATGAAGATTGGTAATATTTTATTTTTCATACTGTGATCAATATAAAGAATAACCTACTATTGTCTTATGTTAATATTGATGTTCTGTTAATATATTTTTCAATTCAATTTTATTATGTATATATTAGTGATGGGTCGTTCACGCAACAGTCAACGAAACGAGACCGTTTATCGTCGACGATAGACTAGTTTATAAAACAGTTTAATGTTCGACTAGTTTCGACCGTCGACGAAACAACGTCCACGAATGATCTTTGACACAGATTAAACCAGTTCATTCCTATATTTATGGTTAAACAACAAACAGAATAAAGACTATACAGTTGAGATATTACGATTGATACGTGCTAATCGAATAGTATTTACAAACTATGCATATTTACATTTTAAAGTATTCATATTGACATTTAATTGATGAATCAATCCATTTTAATAGAAATTTGATTATATATCCCGATTTTAAAACATTACAAAATTTAGTTAATTATTAACAACAGCATCCAGCTAAGAACAGTTACCGGCGAGTCCATGTCAATACAGGGTGAAGCAGATGTCTTCCTATAGATAGGGGACAACGGAATCCGGCATAGGGTCCTAGTAGTGGAGATTGAGGACGATTTTATACTGGGAATGGACCTAATCAGCATGGGTTCATTTCGACCCGAGATATGATGTTTTTTGATTCCTAACTGAGGAATTAGTATTGACACGGCCCGTCAACAGCTCAGCGACTTCCGTAAAAATTGTAGCCAAATCCTCAACCAGAATTTAGAAATTATTCATGGACAACTAGAAAGCAATCATGGGAGCTGTATTGGAATGGTGGAGCCCGTACATTCAGTTCATGACTACTTAGTTGGACGGGCTGTAGTTAAGACCGGACAAGATATACCAATTAGAGTCGTGAATATGTCCAACAACGACATCTGAATTGCTAACGGTCAAGAAATAGCTTGTTTCAAGCCGGTAGACACCATCATCAATTGTGAAGAAGTGTCCAGACATCGGTAAAGAAGAGTAGCCCAGTAAAGAGTATCTACAAGAATTTACCGACCTTTGACTTTACACCAGAGGAACAGAAGAAAGCCAAGCAATTTATCGCAAATCACTGGCAAATTTTCAACAGTCAAGATGGAACTACCGGTCGTATAAACGTCATTCAGCACCGAATAGATACCGGGAAGGCTCAGTCCACCAGAATACCACCTAGGCGACTACCCTTGGGGCAACAACAGACAGTCGAGGAAAACATCGAGTCCATGTTGCAAAATGGAGTTATTGGGCCATTCATTACCCCATGGCCCGCTCCCGTCGTGCTAGTTAAAAAAAGGATGGAACCACCCGATTTTGCGTGGATTGCACAAAGCTGAATGACGTCACACGAATAAAGACAGCCATCCACTACCCCGCATTGATGACACTCTGACCACACTAGCAGGCTCTCGTTGGTTCTCCACACTAGACCTAAAGAGTTGATATTGGCAGGTTGGACTAAATGGAAACGACAGAGAAAAGACAGCGTTCTCCACCAGTAAAGGGATGTTTCAATTCACGGTATTGCCCTTTGGGTTATGTAATGCTCCCCCTACATTTGAGAGGCTAATGGAATATGCTTAGTGTACCTCAACGACGTTCTGGTCATGGGTCACACCAAGAATGCCAACCTGAAACTCAACCCAAAAAAGTGTTTCATGTTTCAAAAAGAAGTAGAGTTTTTGAGCCACGCTGTTTCCGAGTCAGGAATCCTCACAAACGAAAACAAGATAGCAGCCATTCGTGATTGGCTGGTCCCGAGAGACAAGCATGAACTACGAAGCTTTTTGGGTCTCTGCTCGTACTACAGATGATTTGTTGCAGCACCTCTACATCGGCAGACCACTGAGAAAGAGACGTTCTGTTGGGATCAGGATTGCTAGACATCATTCAGACGACTGAAGGCGGCACTATGTTCCGGTCCAGCCCTAGCATTCCCTACACAATCAAACAAGTTTATCTTAGACACTGACGATAGCAACACAGGTTTGGGGGCCGTCCTATCCCAGGTGCAAGAGAGTGATCGAGTACTACAGCCGTGGATTCTCGAAACCGGAAAGGAATTATTGTGTCACCAATAATCTGGGCTGTAGACCATTTCCACAAATATCTCTATGGTCGTTATTTCCTAATCAGAACTGATCATGTCGCCCTCAAATGGCTGTTGGACATGAAGACACCGGAAGGACAACTGGCCAGGTGGATGGAGAAATTACAGCAATACGATTTCAAGGTTGAACATCGTGCCGGTCGTTTGCATAATAATGCCGATGCCTTGTTAAGAAGACCCTGTAGAGTAGAATGCGGACATCGTCTGAAGACGGAACTGTTAGAGGGTATCTCCATCCGACAGATCCGAGGCAGGCCAATGAAGACTGGATAACGGAACAGTGCATCCAGGACCAAATGGCTGATCCATACATTAACCAGTCCTGTCACTCAAAAAGAGAGGGGCACCCAGGCCACGATGGGACGAGGTAGCTAGATACTCGGGCCTCCTGAAATCGTTATGGGCCCACTGGGACTCTCTAAGAGTAGAGAATCGAATGTTAAAGAATATTTGGAAAAGCAATGACGACCGAGAAACCAAGTGACAACTGATAGTCCCAAAGAAAAAGGTACCAGCCATTCGGACCGAAATACATAATAGGATTAACAGAGATCATCTGGGCATGAATAAAACCTTGGATAAAATTCGCCAACGATACTACTGGGTAAATTACTTCGAAAATGTCTGAGCTTAGTGCCGGAAATGGGACACCTGTGCAGCCAGTTACTACCCAAAGTCTCGGACCAAGGGCAGAATGCAGCAGTACAATGTGGGCGTCCCATTTGAGAGAATTGCCGAGTCTGAGCGGGGGAACAAATACATTCTGGTCGCAATTGATTAGTTCAGCAAATGGCCCGAGGTATACGCTATACTGTGGCGACAGTGCTGTTAGAACAATTATTTAGCAGATTTGGTGTCTCGTTGGAGTTACATTCAGACCAAGGGAGTAACTTTGAATCCAATGTATTCCAGACGGTCTGTACGATGCTGGGCATCAAGAAAATGAGAACCCCACCTTTGCATCCCCAGTCAAATGGAATGGTGGAAAGATTCAACAAGACATTGGAACACCATCTGTCCAAGGTCGTCAGCAATAACCAGCGCGATCGGGGTGCTTTTCCTGTTGGCCTGTCACTCAGCCATCCATAACAGAAAAGGACGACAATATGCGAACTAGCCCGAACACAGGTCTTGGCCAACAGCGATCGGATGAAGACACAATATGACCTCAAGGCCAGTTCAGTCGGGTTCCAAGAGAGGGCCAAGGTGTGACTGTACAACCCCCAGAGGTGCAAAGGTAAATCTCCAAGCTCACACCCGCCTGGGATGGTCCATACGAGGTGGTCAAGAGGATCAATGACGTTGTCTATCGTGTTCGCCGGAACCCAAGAGCTAAGATGAAGGCGGTTCATTTGGATCGAGTCGCTCTCTACCATGGAAAGAATGTTTCCAATCGGGACGATCAGAATTAAAGGGGGACAGTGTTATAAAATGCATCTTTACGCCACGCCAATGAAGATACCTTTTAAATTAACCTTTACGACCAAAACAAAACGTGTACATAGCAAGTTGAAGTAATAAAAAAGAAACCACTCCAAGGTCGACTCGAAAATTCGACAATGGTCCGGCAAAACGCTGTGACAACAAAGGAATAATCATCGAAAATTCCATGCTAATTATAAAATTCCAGTTGTACATGTTTAGTGCTTTTTATTTTATTTTATATGCCGTGTGAATTGCATAGATAGAAATCAGCTGTAGAAAATAAATGATAAATTAATTTTGGTGTAAATAAAGTCATCATAAGTGATCGTGAATATCTGTGTTAAATTAATTTTAGAACCCACGAAATTTATTGTAATAATTCTTTCAAGAACATAACATTGCACTAAGAATATATACCAATAATAATAACATATGTATATCAAATAGTATTTAGTTGCTAAAATGTTAATTAATTCTTTTTCTTTGTCTTAATTGAGAATGGGATGTGATTTACACCCTGAAACGTCTGGTAATTTTGAAATATCTCGATGTATGCTGTTATTCCCAAAAATCCATAAATTTCTGGTTCACACACACCTTTAGGTGAATATCATTTCATTAAATTTGTCATAGTAATCCATGTTGCTTACAGTAGTGTTGGCGAATATCAGGAATGGTAAATAATTAGAGAGGTTGCAAGTAATTATTTACCAGTCCTCATTTCATTAAGTTGAATATAGGCAAATTCTTACTAAAGTCTATATCCATTTTGTTTGCAAGGTAAATTTAATAAATATTTATATTTTTTAGTTCAAGGACGATTGGAAGCTACAGACTATTATAAAGAGCCTCACTCTAATACATCACTGTCACATCAATTATTATATCTTTTAAATGATAAAGGCCATTTAAGTGTAACCTCTACACCTTTCAGGTAAGGCTATGATTCTGGAAATCATGAAATTAACTGATATTGTTTTTGTTCTAGGTCACCAGTACACTCTCATTTTGACCACCCTAGTCCCATATATACAGATCATGTTAGTGATGTTGAAACAACTCCAGCTCACAAATTACCAGGAAACATCAGGTGTGACAGTGAAGAATCAGAAATTACAAAGACACCCAGAAAAAAGAATAAAAGTCATAAAGCAACAGATTATCATATCATTGATTTTTCAGAAAACAATGGTTCTCCAGAGGTGGTTCTGGACACAGAGGTAATAAAATTAATATAGTAATACTAATTGCGAGAGAATATAATTTTTTCGACGAACATTTTAAATTGTTACATTCAGAAGATAAGGGCAGCAAGTTAAACCTTTTACAACCATTAGAGATTAATAAGCTTTAAAATTGCAATAATTTGTGAAACAACCAGACGGAATTAATTATTTCTCCTTCAATAAACCTATTTAGCTAGTAATGATATTGAACTCTTACATTTATCCCTTATTAAACTCTGTAACAACTCTAGGCCCTTGCCTACTGGGTAAGGGAGAAAAATGAATAAAGGCCCTGAGAGAAAAGGGGAATGCTGCCACTACCCAAAGAAAATTTGTATTGGAGAGAAAGACTCCGGGAACCCTTCTCTGTAAAAGTTAGCTGAAAATAAATAATATAAAAGGAACTTTACTGCCCCTTATCTGCCTTGACTCTCAGTCCTTGGTAGCTTCTGGTTTTCGCCACCTGACCTCCTCTAAGAGGGTAAGTCCCCACGCTTCGCAAATGCTGGTGGTTGTATGGAAAGAAGGAATGAGGTAAAAGTAAACAACCAAAAAAAAAATGACACGTATATTAAAAAAAAAAATTAAATGAAAAAAAAATAGAAACAATAAAACCAACCCACAATGTAACTAAAAGACAAAAGGGAAAAAACAAACTTTAAATATTGTTAGTTGCACAATCTGACAAAACAACTGTAACTCCCCAAATTATGATTTTTTAATTAACCCAAGAAAATATGCTAATAACTTTATGGAACTCAATATTACTTATACCCACTAATCCTGGGAATGACCGGTACAATTACACCCTATTTAAGCCCTAAATTAAGACAAAACCAAATTTAAACAAGATATCACAAGACAAGGAAACATAATTTTTGGCCGCTCGTTCCTTTTTGTCGACTCGGCGTCAGATGAAATCTTTACCAGTTTACAATCTAGCTGTGCGTACTCCGACGGTATTTCGTCCCTATCACGAGGTCTCTTCCCGGCCGTTTGCTGGTCTAAGAAACGTCTACCCTGGGTTCAGAATCTGAACCTACAACCCTACGGACAAACTCACAGGTCTTGGCACTAACACTCCTCGGTTAGGAAAATGTAAAAGTACTCACCGGATGCGAATTATCCGTTAATCCCAAAAGGTTTACCTGTGAATTAAAAGAAATTAAATCTCACTAACTTTCTAGCTAGCTAAACACTAATCAAAACACACTCGCGACTCTCGCGTTTCCCGTCCCTCGGCGATAATTTTGATAATAACTCTTTATTTACTTCCTAGCGCCCTATTTGGACAGGTGAAACATTCCTCTCTTAGGAGTCTGGTTTCCACCCTTTTTATGTCCCCTAAATCCGTCGCGCGACGTATGACTCCTTTTCTTGAGTTCCGGCCTCGAACTAGTCTTTTCCTCGTGAACTTTGGCCCCTCCCATATGGGTACTATCTTCGCGAATAAGTTAACAACAAAACCTCCTACCTCGTGAGTTTTTTCATTGTTCGATTGGCTGAGTCTTCTGCCATTACCCGACCTGTTCTACGCACGTGTCTTTCTTCGGAATTTAAAATTCTAGAACAAAATTTTCATTAAGGACGGCAAAATCAGCAATTTTTCTCTAACTGCTTAAAATCGGCTATCTTTGGTTTGGTTGCAACACAATTTGTGTCTACCTGGTTTTTAGCACGTACAAGAGTTCAACTTTCTGCTAACCCTGAATCGGCAGAACACAAAACGGAACGATATGTATAAACTACTCATTGTTTAAATAAAATTATTATAACATGGAAAATGGGTTAAGTTTCGCAACATATGCAAGTGGTATACAAAGGTGAAATTTCACAATTTTAGCGACATGTTTCATATTCTGCCATACGAGCGAATTTTTCTATACGACGCAAAAGGTTTTTCAGTATACCTATGTGAAGAAATATTAAATAACATATATCCGATAAAAGAATAAAAAAAATGTATTATGAATTCTTGTAAACATCCTCGGGATGTTACAACTCTCACTTAAATAAGCCTTCTCAAAATTAAGTACCTGTTAATTACAGCAATGAATGACTTCTTCGTAAAATACCCAGTTACTGTAGATATTGTTAAAGATATGTAAAATATATTAAAGAGCTTTGAACGTACAACTGTGGAAATTACAGTAGTAGTTAATATCAGTTAATGCTAATTTGATGGGATTATTTGATTCATTTATTTAAACCATAGGTTCATAACCCCTTTAATCGACTTCAAAAAATGAGGATGTTTTCAATTCGTCTGCATATTTATGTCGGGTTTGATCCAAAAGGGAATAAATGTGGGCTAAACATTTATTCGACAAACAATAATCACACTAAACTGACCGAAGGCATCATAATGATGCGCCACTGGAGTTTCAAACTATACGAACAATAGATAATGTTGATGATCAATTTATCTTGGGTGCCACCTAACATAAGTTGGATCGGCGTAGCGATATGATATTATTAATCTAAATTGGTACACAAGGTATTAAACTCGGAACCGCGACGAGATCCCGATTACGCGATAGCCCTCTACGATCTTACCTCGCTCGAGGTTCGAACAGAACTGGCCTCGTTTCTCTCGATATGATTCTCATCAAAAACATCGTGCATAACACCTGACTCACACGCTATCGCGTAATCAACAGCTCGCCGGGTGATTACTCGTATGAATCACCCACGATCCCTAGCTGTCGAATTGGTAATAAAATATAAACCAACTATTTCGTTATCTCCGACATATATATATATATATATATATATATATATATATATATATGTTATATAAGTATTTAAACAGACTTTATATTAAATTAACTTCTAATTATAAGGTCAAATACTGTCATTATTCCCACATTGTAATATGATACTTGTTAGTAATTTTTATCACGTTCGACCTTTTTCATTTATACTTGGTAACCAAAACTGTACACTTCTTATTTTTCAGTTCACATAAAAACTGATGACCATCCATTTTGAAACGACACGCTTAAATTGTCTTTGTTTAACACGCGTGTCGACTCATCATTTTGTAATGTTATAAATACTAGTGTAGGACCTTCAGTCGTTAGATGATTAGTTGACTTATATTCTTATAGTTGAAAGTTGTTATTATTATTTTTGTATTTAATTAAATAAATTGTTTTTAAAAAGTGAATTTTGAAAATCGTAATATAAAAAGTGGCGCAGTCAGTAGGATTCCATTACGCTGCTAGAACCGGCGTTAGAAGAAAAGCTTAACTGGTAGCGGTGGATTCCAATCCTTTGAAGGAAGAAAAGAACCTCGAGACGTCCCAACTACAACACGTAGAACACGGCAACTTCGATGTTTCGATTAATGTAAGTACAAACAATTAAGTAATCATCTCGCAAATATTTGTTTTACCAATTTGAATTTATTTTATCGATATATAATTTTGATTTTATTTTATTTTTACTGTTCGGACGTTCAATATCCCGGAACATTTTAAACCGAATTGTACTATTTTCCATTTGGGTTTATTTTACTTTGTGCATAATTTTGTAATCTTCTACATTCCTAAAACAAAAACGTGGTAAACGTTTTGATAATTCTAGATATTTCCTTTAATTTTGAACATTTTTATTACCGTATATTTTTAATCAACCGAAATAATGGCATCTCCCCAAACTTCAGCAGATCCGGAGACTGAACCCTACCGGCTTTCAGAAATCTTTTCCATTGTCCCTGAGTTTGAGGGCGATCAAATCTCGCTAGGGACATTCACTGATGCGTGCGACTGCGCGTATAATATGTCAACGGGCGACCAACGCTATCTTTTACTTATACACATTAAAAATAAGCTGAAAGGCAGAGCGGCCCAATTAATTAATTCACGCAACCCCGCGTCCTATTTGGAACTTAAACAACTTTTAAACTCTCATTTCGGTGATTCTAGAGATTTGACATCTCTCATACAAGATTTACAACGTCTAAGACAACTTCCCAACGAATCGCCTCTCACATTTTATAACAGATTGCAAGTACTTACTGCAAAAATGTATGCCAATATTCAGAAAACCTCGAATTTGAATGCAGATCAGAAGATAGCCCAAACGAGTCTAATAGACACTATGGCGCTGAACACTCTTCTGACCGGTTTAGAACCGCGTTTAGGGCAAATCATCCGCCCCGGAAACCCGAAAGACCTGTTAGAAGCCCACGTACGAATTAGGCGTGAATTACAACTGTCCTACTTCGAAAACCAAAAAACACCTAAACAAATTCCCCCTAAGCCTAATCAACCCTTTCGAAAGCCTAATCCGCAAATTAATAAGTGCCTATCATGTGGAAGATTCGGACATCACACGTCCGAATGTCGCTCTCGAAACTACCAGACACCAGTCTATAACAATAGTAGCGGCAATAATAATAATTTTAGACCAAACCCTTTTACTAATAATTTCTCACAAAATCAGAATCAACAACCTAGGCAAAATCAGTCACCCTTCAGACAAAACCAGTTCTCTAACCAGCCAAGTACGCAACAACCACGCCAATCGGTCATCCAACGAAATCCCGGTTTTCGCCCAAATCCAAATAAAACACATCACTTAAATTATACGAATTACACTAACCAGGACGATGATTATTATACAGTTAATAATCAACCCTACGATGATTACAATAGCACTGCTGATCAAAGGGAATATGATTATTATAGTCAGTTATGCAATCCAGAAGCAATTAATATTAATTATCATACTGCTGATAACTATCAAACTGTCGATTTAGATCCCTTAGAGAATCAAAACTATCAGGATTTTCTATCTCTTCCAAATTTAGACCACCCTCCAGACATAACGACCAGCCTCGCAACACAGATCCAAACTATCAATCTCGACGACCTGAACCCGAATATAAACTTTCCGGAACAGACATTTCTGTAACTACTCTCCATACTGTAAACTCCAAAAATCTGTACTATATTAACGATGCGACTGGAAACTATAAATTACTAATAGATACTGGCGCAGGAATTTCTATCTTTAAAGAGCATACCGTCAGAAATTATTCTGAACGATTCCCGGAAAATGTCGTTATTCAGGGAATTACAGACAAAAAGATCCCCATTTTTCAGTCAACCCTTATACCATTCACTCATGGTAACCCCCATAAAGTATTCATATGTAACCTCGACATCGAGTTTGATGGCATTTTAGGGTTAGATTTTTTAGAACATTATGAATGTGTAATCGATCTAAAATCTAAACAACTCAAGACAAATTTCAAAGATATCACTCTTCACAAGGTCTCTTCCTTGCCCCTTTCAGATATCACTCCCTCGACAGTCCCCAACACATCGTCTCTAAAAAATTTCTCAAACTATATTTCTATAGAACCTCGTACAGAAAAAATATGTAAACTACGTTGTCACCTTTCCAACACCGACGCTGTTTTACATACCATCGAGAAAGAGAAAGTCAGACTACCCAATTCCTTGGTATATGTAAACCATAACGGGGAATTTCTAACTTCAGTTATCAATGCCAACGCCATCCCAAAAACAATTAACTTTGAAAACATAACAATAGAACCCCTTGTACAAACACAACCCTGTTTTAACTTTAACTCCAGATATCGACAGAAACTTACTCATAAGACAACAACTCCGGACTGAACATTTAAACGACGAAGAAAAAGACATGATTACCAACCTTTGCTTAGATTTCCAGGATATATTTTACTTAGAAGGAGACTCACTATCCTTTACCAACGAAATTAAGCATTCAATCGAGACTAGTAATTCCAGACCCATCTTTACTAAATCTTATAGGTACCCTCAAGTACATAAAGAAGAGGTTAAAGACCAAGTAAGCAAAATGCTCAACCAAGGTATCATTCGTCACTCAACTTCCCCGTGGTCTTCCCCAGTTTGGGTTGTTCCCAAAAAGCTAGACGCCTCAGGCAAACAAAAATGGCGTATCGTCATTGACTACAGGAAACTTAACGAAGTCACAGTAGACGACAAATATCCATTGCCTAACATCTCCGATCTTTTAGATCAACTAGGCAAATGCCAATATTTTTCTACATTAGATCTCGCCTCCGGTTTTCATCAGATAGAGATCGATTCCAAAGATATCCTCAAGACAGCATTTTCAGTCGAAAACGGCCATTACGAGTTTGTTCGTATGCCGTTCGGTTTAAAAAACGCCCCGTCCACATTTCAACGTGTCATGGACAACATCCTCCTTGGAATTCAAAATGAACGTTGTCTAGTATACATGGACGACATCATTGTATACTCCCCAACAATTCACGAACACATTTCACGGTTGACCGAAGTCTTCAAACGTCTTCGCAAATCAAATCTTAAGATTCAACCCGACAAATGTGAATTCTTAAGAAAAGAGGTAGCGTATCTTGGTCATCTAATTACGCAACAAGGTGTAAAACCGAACCCCGAAAAAGTCAGTTGTATCCAAAATTTCCCAGAACCAAAAAGACATTAAATCTTTCTTAGGATTGGCCGGATACTATAGAAGATTCATCCCCAACTTTGCCAAAATGTCAAAACCACTTACAAAACTTCTCCAAAAAGATGCAAGATTCTTCTTTGATTCTGATTGTAAGTCATCATTTAACGACTTAAAGAAAGCTCTCATTTCAGACCCCATTCTCAACTACCCAAATTTTGAAGAACCGTTTCTTCTCACCACGGATGCCAGCGCTTTCGCGATTGGTGCAGTTCTTTCGCAAGGTCCTGTAGGAAAAGATCTTCCTATCGCTTATGCCTCTCGCACTTTATGTGCGGCCGAAACTCGATATTCTACCATCGAAAGGGAATTGCTTGCCATAGTGTGGGCAGTAAAACACTTCCGTCCGTATTTATTTGGCCGTAAGTTTACTTTAATTACCGATCACCGCCCGCTTACGTGGCTTTTCTCGATCAAAGATCCAGCCAGTAGACTTGCCAGATGGCGACTAAAACTCGAAGAGTACAATTATAAGATTGAACACAAACCTGGAAAGATAAACAAAAATGCAGACGCTCTATCGCGAATTAAAATCAATCACTTCCACCAAATAGCCAATTTTCAGTCAAAAATCCACGCCTTCAATGACACCGACTCAGAAGACGAAGGTGAACAAGAATCCGAAGAACCCGAACTTAATGACGAACTACTAACTAACGAATTTAACAAATTTGTCGACTTATATAAAACAAGATCTCTAATTGACTACTCGAAAATCGAAACGACAAATTCTCAACTTCTCGACAAAACTCATAAACAAATTATTACATTCTTTTGGCAAAACAAGTTAACTGATCTCCACGATTGGATCATGGATGATATCTTCGAAGAAGATATTAACTTTGAAAACTATTCTCTCAACACCTTTGCCAGTAAATCAGTTAAAAATCGTAAATACTTTATAATCCCCTTGCCATTTGACCCAGAAACAGTCGTTCAATTTCTGTTTTTCATCATTTACAAATCACAGAATAAATTTGATCCCGAAACAACGTACTATGTCGAAAACAATTTGGAACTTCCAATTCTCGAAACCTTTTCTTATATCTTTGCAGACAAAGATATTAAACTGAAAATATGTCAAAACATTATAAAAACACCTTCAGAACACGAAATACCGCAAATTTTAGAAAACTATCATCAAGGAAAAAATAATCTTCATCGCGGAATCAACGAAACGGTCAGACGAATAAAGGAAAAATATAATTGGACCGGTTTAACAAAAAACGTAGAAAATTTCATCAAATCTTGCGAAATTTGTCAAAAGGTGAAAACATGTCGAAAAAACCTAAGTTCCCCTTTAGTTATAACAGAAACGCCGAAAACACCTTTCGAGCGAATTAATGTCGACGTTTTTGAATACCCATCGAGAAATTACGCTCTGACAGTTAGAGACGAGCTAACAAAATTCACACAGGCATATCCAATAAAGGATAAAACAGCAAAAACCGTCGTTAACACGCTTATCCTTTATTTCCAACATTACGGCACCCCGTTGCGAATTCATTGCGACTGCGGCCGTGAATTTGATAATGTTCTAATGAAAGACCTCTGTGAGCTTTACAACATAAAACTTACATTCTCAAGTGTGGGTCACCCACAATCCAACGGTTCCATTGAACGATTCCACTCAACATTATCGGAAATGATCAGAGCAAATATAGCCGAAAACCCAGACGAACATCCGTTTAACGTTTTGCCATACGCAATAATTACTTATAACAACACCAAAAATAAAACTCATGGCTTTACACCCTACGAGCTTATTTTTGGCCACACGTCTAGTAGACCCCCGGAAACGCTTTATAACCAACAACCTCATTTCCAAATACGTAAGAGATCTCAACAATCGTATGGAGTACTTTTACAAACTAGCGCGTTCAAAAACTGAACAGCAAAAAGAAAAGGCAAAAACTCGATTCGACCAACACGTACCTGAAAACCGACCAAATTATAACATAGGCGATAAAGTATATTTGAAAGAATCGCAAATTTCTAGTAAATCACAAAATAAATATAATGGTCCTTTCCAAATAACTGAACTCTTTCAAAATTCTGCAGTCTTACTAAATCCCGAGACAAATCAATCTACAAAAGCAAATTTTGACAGATTGAAACCATATTTTGAGTGAAAATTACTTCTTTTCAGACTCCTCGGACTCTTCTCAATCGCAACATCTCAATATACGATAACACCTATAAACAACACCGTAGGACTCTTCTTTCATGAAGAAGGAAGCATCAAAATTTCGACTGACAAGTGGACATTGCTTGTCTACAAAGATCTCCACCCATTCGGTGACGCAATTTCCAATAATGACAAAATACTAGACACTTTAGTTGACACTATCAATTCAAACTTAACTACTCTACTTAGTTCATTCAAACCACAAGTACAAACACACGTCAGCCTTCTCAAACAAATATCAGACACAGTAAACTTGAAATATCAAGAAATATTCGCGGACACGAAAATTCACTTAAACCGACAGAAACGCGGACTTATTAATGGATTAGGAACAATTTGGAAATCAATAACTGGCACTCTGGATGCAAACGATGGTCAATATTTTAATGATTGTATCAACAAGATTACTCATGACGAACAACAAATCGAAAATCTACTGAAGAACCAAATCTCTGTTACGACTTCCGTAATCAAAAATTTTAATTCAACGGTTCGTAAACTACAAATAGACGAAGAAACCTTTAATAAGAATATTAATGAAATCAGGCAAGCCATTGCTTTTATTTCAGACGACCTTCAGTTCTTTGAGACACTTGTCAAAACTCTAGATTTATGTGAATCATTAATGGAAAGCTATGTCTTTATTCAAGATGCCCTTAATGATGTATTATCGGCAATATCTTTCGCTCGCATTAAAATGTTACATAGTTCAATCATTACACCGGCAGATTTGGTCGACTCACTTCAAATTATCTCTCACTCTTTGCACAAAAACAATTTGCCCTTATCTATTAATGCCCATAATATTGCACAATATATCGACATCATCGAATTGGAAGCATTTCAATTAGACACGAAAATAATTTTTGTATTAAGAATCCCCTTAGTAAACCCTGAAACTTTTACCCTTTTTCGTTTATACCCAATTCCGATACTTGACGACCGAACAGGGTTTCATCACATTTTACCAACCACAACCAAATATATTGCGAAAAACGATGATTCACTATTGTATACTACATTTCGGAACTTGGACAACTGCAAGTCCTTAAGCCAAATTCAATGGATATGTTCAGACGTTCTCCCGTATCCTATAGATAGCGATTCAACTTGTGAGGCCCAGCTGTTGAAGCAGTCCACCTTCCTTCCAAAGGTTTGTCAGACTTCCATATTCTACGCCAAGGACTACAATGTATATAAGATTAGCTCAAACTTTTGGCTAATTACTGTTTCTGACATTTTACCTATCACCATAAAGTGCAGTGGAAACAGCGTTGTAACACTAACAATTACAACAAACTCAGTCCTAAATTTGCAGGCCGATTGTAACGCATTCATTGGCAACACTCGAATTCATTCAAGCAAACTGATTGACAAATTCCAAAATATCACATACAAGAGTCATCCAATTCAAATACCGTACAACTGCTGCAAATCTATACCACCGAAAAACTATGTCCCAGATCTAAAGCCACTCAGACTAAACAAGATCGATGCAGACGACCTCAACATAGCTCAACATAAGTTGAACCAATATTCAGAAGAGCTAGACAAATTAATAAACCAACCGTTTATTAAAAAACACATGCCATGGTTCACAATTTTATCAATTACATTAATCGTTTTACTAATCCTTATCTACATTTTCTATAAATGCAAACCAAGAAGACAATCCAGATTGTTGGCCATAACAACAAACGGCGACGATCCACCGTCACCTTCACCAATGCCATGTAGTCAAGTCAGAAACTTCAGATTCCTTCTCAGACGACGTCCAAGTATTCGACTCCAGGAACCCATCGAAGATACAGAACTCACAAAAATGGTTTGAAAAGTTGAAGCACAGCATCAACTTTTTCAGGATAAATGGAGTTGTTATATAAGTATTTAAACAGACTTTATATTAAATTAACTTCTAATTATAAGGTCAAATACTGTCATTATTCCCACATTGTAATATGATACTTGTTAGTAATTTTTATCACGTTCGACCTTTTTCATTTATACTTGGTAACCAAAACTGTACACTTCTTATTTTTCAGTTCACATAAAAACTGATGACCATCCATTTTGAAACGACACGCTTAAATTGTCTTTGTTTAACACGCGTGTCGACTCATCATTTTGTAATGTTATAAATACTAGTGTAGGACCTTCAGTCGTTAGATGATTAGTTGACTTATATTCTTATAGTTGAAAGTTGTTATTATTATTTTTGTATTTAATTAAATAAATTGTTTTTAAAAAGTGAATTTTGAAAATCGTAATATAAAATATATATATATATATATATATATATATATATATATATATATATGGGAATTCGTCGCATTTTGTCGAAGCTTCCACAACACATTTCCCGATGGTTGGTTGACTTGCTAGATAATTCCGAGTGAAATATATAAATACGGAATACTGGCGATGGGATTCATTCAGTATTCGACTGCCTTATATTTAAGTAGAGATAAATTGTAAATAGTTCGGTGAATATAAATTGTGTTAAAGTACTGGAAATAAATTGCAGTGATTTGGACTGTGTTTTTAAATAAATCCAAGAACTGAACTGAACTCGAAGAGAAGTGTAAATAAAAACATTACAGTAGTGTCAGGTGTGGGGTGTATTTGTGAAACTTTGAAAATGGAAATAAATAGACTGACGATGTTTAAAGCAGTGAATTTGGACCAATTGAAAGTGACTGATTTCAACAAAAAAGACTTGAGGAAAGGGATTTACACATTATTTGTTTGAAGTTTCTGGTAAAGGAAAGGCTTTAAAAAAATGGAAGATAGATTACTAGAAAATTCTAAGACCCTCGAAGACAAATTATTAGAAAATTCTAAGTCTTTAGAGGATAAGCTACAAACATTACAAGATAATTCTAAAATCATGAAAGAGGCGTTAGAAGACAAACTACTAGAAAATTCTCAAACCCTATAAGATAAATTGCTAGAAAATTATAAAAACTTGAAGGAGGCGCTAGAAGATAAATTGGCAGAAAATTCTAAAACCTTGGAAGACAAGTTACTAGAAAATTCTAAAACCCTGGAAGATAAATTACTGGAAAATTCTAAATCCTTAGAAGAGAATTTGAAAAGCATGGTACAGAAAAATTTAGAAATGCTGGAAGAGAAAATATTAGAGAATGAGGCTCAGATGAAGGAGCTAAAGCAACCAATGGTTGAAGAGTCAGTCAAAAATGAAATGCGGATAGAAGAGCTAAGACAGATAATGGAGGGTGAGATCAGCAAAATTAAAAAACAGGTTGTCACAATACAAAGCGGAGAAACACAACCAAAAACCAAAAGCAGAAACAGTCTAGAAGTACTGGATTCGAAAATTGGCCTCGAGGGAACAAGACACAAAATGAAACCTCCCCAATTTGATTGAAAATCGTCATGGACTCACAATAGGCGCCAATTCGAGGCAGCAGCAAAGTTAAACGGATGGTCGGCAGAGGAGAAGACAATAGCACTAACCCTCGCCTTAAGAGGGGATGCTACAGGTATTTTGCAAACCTTGAATGCCTCTGAACAAGAAAACTACGAACAACTGGTCAAACATTTAGACCCATTTGGAGCACGTTTATCATTCCCAATTGAAAAATCGCCACCAAAAATCTAATGAATCCCTACAAGAGTTTGAAGCTGATATTGCCCGTCTGGGTCGGCTTGCCTATCCAGCCACACCGGAAAATGTGATAAAAAGGTTAGCAGTACAAGCGTTTTTGGATGGACTGCGTGACAACGAAGCCAGACAAGCTTTAACACTAGCTCGACCGAATCAATTAGTGGATGCACTTGCTCGAGCCCTAGAATTTAAGGCTGCGAAAAATACCTGCAGAGGTCAAGCCGGAGTCCGAATCATCTGTAAGAAAGATAGTAGAAGTCCTTACCGAAAAAAGACCAGTGAGATGT
Source organism: Octodonta nipae (assembly GCA_034190945.1). NCBI lineage: Eukaryota > Metazoa > Arthropoda > Insecta > Coleoptera > Chrysomelidae > Octodonta > Octodonta nipae. The sequence goes on from CM067223.1 coordinate 58,344,458, forward strand.
CGGAAGTCTCGTAAGATAGGACATGTCCAGAGTCGTTGCAAGGAGAACAACGGAGTACAGACTTCCTCGTCGGGGAAACTAAAGAAGGCCAATGTAAAGGGACCATCCTCGACCTGTAACCAACAAGACCCAACTACCAACGCATGCGCAACCACGTTAACAGTGTCTTTGTAGATGGCCTTATTAATAAAAAGCAATGTTCAGTGCTGCTGGATATGACAAAAACAGTTATCAGACCCAACATCGTTTTAGAGACGATGATAAAACCAACAAAATGGCAACTGCGAACAGCGACAGGAGAAGCAGCGAAAGTCCATGGTGAAATAGAGGTTGAAATGGTCTTGGGAAATACAGCATTCCAACATCGGGCATTAGTGGCGGACATCGAAGACCAAGTCATCATCGGAATGGATGTCATGAGCTTCAAGGGATTTCAGTTAAACTTTAAAGATGGAATGCTGCGAGTGAATGACGAAGAAGTGGTGCTCCATGGGAAAGACGACGTAATGCTTCGAGCAATCTTGGCAGAGGATGTAAATGTTCCGGAAAGAGCTGGAATCATTGTAGATGCTTGCCTAGATGGGAAAGCTAAAGCTGGAACAGTCATGATGTTTGATCCCGAACTTAACTACGGAAATTTAGGCAGAGGAATCGCACTGGGAAAGACCCTGTTTCGTGCCAAGGAGATTGTGCCTATAAGAGTAATGAATTTGAACAATTACTCAGTTGCGTTAAATAAAGGAAAAACTTTGGGCCATTGTTCAACAGTTTCCTCTGTAGTCAGAAGCACACAGCATGCTGAAATATCACCAGGTAAACTATCTGAAGAGCTGGAAAAACTCATAACAGATTCTTTCAAGAAGTTAAGACCAATCCAGAAAGCAAAGTTAAGGAACATCGTTAGAAACTACCAGGATATCTTCGATGTAGGAAATGAAAAAAAAAGGACGAATTGATCTGGTGAAACATAACATTAATGCCGGGGACGCTCAACCCATTCGACAATAGGCGAGAAGACCCCCTAGCTAAAAGAGAGGAAGCCGACAGGATAGTCCGCGAGAAGGTTATGAACCATCCAATAGCCCTTGGGCTTCTCCAGTTGTCTTGGTTAAAAACAAAGATGGTTTGGGTTGTCTAATGATCCAGAAAGATTGATGGAAACAGGGTTGAAAGGGCTTTCATGGTAAACGTGCTTGGTGTATCTTGACGACATTATCGTGGTTGGAAGATCTTTTGAGGACCAGGTGAAGAACCTGGGGGAGGTGTTTCGGCGACTTCGAAGTTCCGGATTAAAGTTAAGCTCGAAGAAGTGTCAGCTGTTCCAAGAAGAGGTGAAATATCTTGGACACGTGGTTTCGGCAGATGGAGTAGCTGTCGATAAACAGAAAATCAAAGCCGTTCAAGAATGGCCGATTCCTAAAGATATATAGAAAGTACCTCTATGGTAAAAGATTCCTCCTGAGGACTGAACACGCAACACTGAAGTGGCTACTGCAGTTTAAACAACCCGAAGGGCAAGTGGCAAGGTGGATTGAGAGGTTGCAAGAATTGCACAGAACATCGCGCTGGAACAAACCATAGGAATGCTGATGCATTATTGAGGAGACCATGCCCTGATAATTGCAAACACTGTCAGGGAGCTGAAGAAAAAGCAGCTGTGCTCTCTAGAACTATCGCCGTCGATGGTCATTGGCTATCTGCGGATATCCAGAAAGACCAAAAATTGTATCCGGAGTTAAAAGAAGTTATCCGGTGGAAGAAAGAAGACCGTAAACCTACGTGGCTGGAAATTTCCCGATACTCACCAACCATAAAATCGTACTGGACTCAGTGGAACTCCCTCATTCTGGAAAATGAACTGAAGCGTGTCCTGGAAACCCCAGAGGGAATAAACGACAGAAAACTGATTGTGGTTCCCAGAAATAGGAGACCAGAGGTTTTACAAGAATTACATGATGGTACAACTGGAGGACATCTGGGAATAATGAAAACCCTGGGGAAGTTGAGGGAACGCTTCTATTGGGTAAACTGCCAAGCTGATGTTAAGGATTGGTGCCGGAAATGTAAGTTTGTGCAGCAAGTAAGGGGCTTCAGAAGCGAGCAAAAGTTTCCATGAAGCAATATAACGTGGGCAGTCCATTCGAAAGGGTAGCCATCGATGTTGCCGGTCCATTTCCAGAATCCGACTCTGGAAATAAGTACATTGTGGTGGTGATGGACTATTTCAGTAAATGGGCAGAAGCGTATGCCTTGCCGAATCTAGAAGCCTTGACCGTTCCTGATGTCCTTGTCAAGGAATGGATCAGTCGTTTACGAAATTCCATGTCGCGATTCCCCACAAAGTTACATCGGTCCTACCAACAGACGCGTCAACCTTACAATATATGAACATTCTTTGTTAGTTCGCAAAAAAGATCTCACGCATCATTGTTTCCATACAGGACACTCTATCAACTTCGAGAACAGTAGAACTATCATATCTCTTAATTCTTACTATTCGCGAAGATATAGAAATAAAAGAAAGGCTCTGTCTAAATTGACGCGAAGACAGCTCTCGCCTTCCTACAGCATGGACCTCCTTAATTGCCAGATTAAAAAAGCAGACACGCCCACCAACTCCCAACCAATCATAACACAGCCCCTTTCTCACATGACATCCCCTTCTAACCCACCGATAACTAAAAATAAAAGAAGCAGAGCAGATTCACATTCAGTTCAGTTACCTAGTGACTCTTGGGAAGTAGGCAGATTGAGGCCCCGAATTCGAAACTCTTTTTCACCTTTGTCTCTTGATCCCAGCTTAGTTCATACTAATGACCGCGTAAGCCTCTCAGAATACACACACACACATAAATATATCCCTTAATAATCTTGTAATGGTATTTTTAGATATTAGCACAAACCCTGTTAGAAAACAAGGCATTTCATGAAAAAATTGCACAAACCATTAATAAAGTTGCTGAAAAGAAACAGCGGGTGTCCACTGAAATGGATGAAACCATACAAACCGTCTTGAAAGAAACTGCTGAAGATCCTATTTTTGATAAAATTTTGGAAGAAATCATAGGTAAGTTGTCTATAATGTATACACCTTGGTCTGTATGTTATGTATATATTTCATTTAGGTAGGTTAATGTTTCAGTAAGTGCAATAATGCAACAAAGAGATTTTCGAAATCTAATAGTGTACTGGATTTAATCAGATGTAATTAAATTACTTTTAGTAGTATCTAGAAATCTTTACGATTTCATTGTTAATAAATTTTATTTTATTTTCATTTGCATTTTTAAACATTACATACATTACGTTTTTTCGTTTAAATCGCTGATCACTATTGAGACCTAATGCGGCACTGTGTTATTGGGAGTTGGAAGAGGCACCAATCAAAATAATAAAAAAAACTAGACAAAAAAAATCTACAGGTTTAATCAGATTATGTATAATGATACAAAAACATAGCAAGTTTTAGTAATGTTTGTTAATTATTTACTTGTTTTCTGGACCTTGTTTGTCCTGCTAATTTCTTTTTGTGGTTAGTTTGGGAAGTAACACCACACTTGAGGGAAAAAACGCTGTGTATTCCAAACACTTTTGGATTTTATGGAATAAACAGCCTTTTTTCTGTCCGGTGTACTTTCCCAATCTAACCATAAGAAGAAACTATTCGCTTATTTTATAAATAGTTTATGTGTGGAATAAGGCAAAATAGTTAAATTTGATTCGATACTCCTATGTCTTGGATTAGTCTATGAACATTTATTAATTAGAACCATTATTAATTAAGAATAATTTCAAATTTTCATTTACAGGTTCAGCAAATATTGTAGACAATGGGAGAACGCAAGGTGCAAGCAGTACGAAAAAGTAACTAATATAAATAATTGTTTTATGTGTTACATTGACCTTTTTTTTTCAGCACAGGTGAAAGTGCTGATAACTCAAAAAAATCACAAAAGAAAAATGATTCCAAAGATTATTCTTCGGATCAACATGAGGAAACTACTAAGAGAGTAGAGGAACAAAATGCTGAAGCTATACAATTAATTATTGACAGAGCCAAAACAGATTCAAACGGTCAACAAGTGAATAACACTGAAAAAACTAAAACCTTAGAAACAGAAACCCAAACCCAACAAGTCACGGAAAATGGCAAAAGTGATATTATATTATTCGATGGATCGTTAGACAAATATATTATCTCCAATGCTTGCAATATAGCTACTTCAGTTCCTCAACCTCAAACTCCGTTCGTATTGAATACCACTGGCGGATTGCTCATGGTTCCCTCTACGATACAAACGAACATTGCTGCACCAACACCAACCAGTCAAGTGTATATTTTAAATAAACCACCTTTGTTGAATTGTTATATACCTTCACCAGCAGTTCTTACGGAAAAAGATATATTAGCCATGCCAACGGTAATCCTAAATGACGATAGACCAGCCACTAAACCGAAAAGGAGACCTAAAGGTAATTCTTCAATTTTGCAATAACTAGCTGCCCCACGACGGCTTCTTACGGCTAAACGAATTTAAGTTTCATTAAATGTTGTTAACAAAAGAAAATTTCAATGAGTACAACAGTAGTTTCTGAATGATTGAGGATGAAAATAGCTATTTTGATTGTTAATTTGGGTTTTCACTTCATACAGTGGTTTCTGACAAATGCAGATAAGTTAGGTAATTAAAAATTAAGCTGTAGTACCTAAGGGGAAATTGAAGAAACTCTCCGGTACACTAGTTGCGTTTTTATAGAAAAACTCACAGGATTAACTAAGAGAGAGTAAGTAGGTATGTCGATTTGTCAACTAATTTTCCTATATAACATGTTTGGATGTATATCGTATGATACTTATCGGTGTAATGTGACGTTTCAATTCCTTACCAGGAATCGATGTCGAACAATATTTTTTTCCTGAAGAAGTTTGCTTTCCTGTTCACACAATTGTTAATTCATTGATTAATTGACTTTGAAGAGTTCTTTTTGATGTTCATTTGACTGGATATGTAGCCATGATACCGCTATCTCTATAGACGGTGTCCCAATTTCTTAATTATTTAACAGCATGCTGGCACTTTACTTGATTTGATTATAATTTAAACTTTGAAATTATAATACTTTTGCGGTCTATACGAAAAAATAAATGTGTTAGAGAAAAGGTAAAAAACATATTTAAAATACATAATACTCTAAAATCATATTTGACAAAAACAGTGGCGGAAAATGCTACTTGTAGATCAAAAAATTGCCTTGTGTCTAGGGGAAAACATATATCGGTGAGAAATCGAGACCTCTCCAAATATGCAACAAAGAACACCCCAATTCAATGCCTCAAGAAGACATCGATAGATTAAGAACGAACTGATAATAATATGCTATAAATTGACTTAAGCAACAGAAAGATATTACTCAAAGAACACACTAAGAAAAGGAAAATCAAAGAAATTGTCTGCATATTGTGAATTAATGAAGAAATCAAGATTGACATAGCGGTATCGTGACAAAAGATCCTGTCAAATGAACATCAAAAACGAAACTTTAAAGCCAATTAATCTATCAATTGGCAATTACATGGAAACTCAAGTGAACATTGTTCTACAATATTATTTCCGGGAATTAGCGATCTTGGCAAATGGCTGTGCCAACACTCGATTAGCGGAGACATTTTCCCTATCCAAAACTCCTTACGGGCCAATACATCCCAATAAGCCTTCCCCATATTCTGCAAACCACCGATCTCTAATCTCCCTTGAGGGTGTGAAACGGTTCCGTAAAGCCCAAATTTTGTGGGGTCGATCTTCACGGTCTGTTCTTCTAAAATGAGATCCTATACCTCTTGTTGTTCACGTACGGCCTTTCTGAAACCATACCTAACAACAACGCACCACAGTATTAAGCCCCATATTTCGTTTTTGTACCTTTCTCCAGGCCACCAACTATTCCCCCACTGTGAACCTCGTTTAGTTGCTGAAAAGCTGGAAATATGTGTGTGTTCCTTCTTTTTCTAAGGCATAACATATACATTAGAGAAGTGATATGTAACACAGTGCAGTGCCGCACTTTTTTGTCAACATCTTTACATCTGTCAAGGGTGCTCACACGATCCCAATAACACCTTATGACACACTTTGTGCCGAGCCTCAGATCGAGTGTAAGCATTAACGAAATATAAAATTACACCGGCTCGACACCGTTTAAATTAGAATTTTTTCTTATTTATTAATAAATAATGTACCTTTTCATAAATTTAAAAATTAAACTTTGTAAAGAATCACTTATTTCTTGTTTATGTATGGTCATATAGTGTGTCTGGTACGACGAATACAATGGAGTTGTATGACACCTGGAATGTCTTCGATGCACATTCCATAGAGAGAATATTTTAAAAATAAATGTATGAATTAGATGTTGCGGTTTTAGTTCAATGCTGGTTCAATGCAAGTATATAATTGACGAAGGACCTTTAGCGGAACAATCAATAAACACGTGCGGTCACATAAACGAATCACCAAATAAAAGTTATCACTAACCTTTAAGTCGAAGCTCTGGCGTTTTCTTGGTTCTTCTTTCTTCAGAGGCTAGCCCCGTGAACAGGAACAGTTTCTTAGAGCTTCGTCTGGACAACACGTTACACAAAAAATAGCGACGTAATGTTCATTGATTGAGCATACAAAAAAAAAAGCGGGTTTAACAACAAATGATGCGCTTTTGTAAACACAAAAGAAACAGAATGAAAGCGGTTTAGCGGTCGTTACGAACGGAGCTAAAGAACTCGCGGACTCGTAACACAAACAACAAAAAGCGGCGTCTCTACAGACGGAATCAAAAAAAGTGTCCGAATAGTTCGGAGCACAAACACGAAACTCCCAAGCGTCTAAACAGCTAGGGAAGCGAACCACCAAAGTCAATATTGTCTATATTTTACACGCAAAAAACGTTTACAATTAGCATTAGCGCGACGGAATGTTTTAGAAAAGGTGCAGAAGTTTAAAAATCAATGAAGTAATTCAATCAAATTGAACACAATACACTAAACAAACTGCGGGAACGCACCATTCCGCCAGCCTTGAATTACTTATTTTAAAACTAAGGGTCCACTGTCAGTGGACAAAGCTTTACAAGAGGTCGCTTCAAAGTACCACTTGCAGTTCTAACTGTAGCAACGCGTACAACACCATCACCTCCAGGATGTACGTCAATAATGCGCCCTAATGGCCAATTCAAAGGAGGTGAAGTGTCTTGCTTCAAAATAACAAGAGTACCTGGCTTAACAACCTCCGAGGGATCAGTCCATTTACTCCGTTGATGAAGAATATGTAAATATTCTTGCGACCAACGTTTCCAGAATGCCTGATGCAAACGACTCAGTAACTGCCATCTGTTGAGACGATTAGATGGGACAGATAAGAAATCAGATTCAGGAGGTGCTGTTAAAGGTTCCACGGTAAGAAACATTCCAGGACTCAAGGCGGTAAGATCCGATGGATCGTTGCTACAAGGGGTTATAGGTCGCGAGTTTAAAACTGCTTCGACCTGTGCAAATACAGTAGAAAGTTCTTCGTAGGTTAGGATTTGATCTCCAACGATACGTCTTAAGTGAGCTATGACACTACGAATTACTTTCTTTGCGGATAGAATCCAAAATCGTTGCTGCAAAAGAAATTGAACGGTTTGGATTCCTGCGTGAAGATTGGTGACATGACAATCTTCGACAATTAGATTAGTCAAACGACTTTTGCTTGGTAGCAGTGCGGGAAATTTAGTATCAAACGGCAATGGAGCATTAGCCAATCTACTACCAAGTCTAAGAGTTCCCTGTTCATCAAGAAACGGCGAAAGTTTACGAAGCGATTTGGGCAAAAGTTTTCGTTCTCGAAGAAGGGAAATCTCTTTAGAAAAATATTGATCTTGAACATAGCGAACAATGCGAAGCTGAACCTGATATAACTCAGCAGCCAAAAATGATCCAGAGCCCCTACGGTCTGGATTGCGGGCGTTATCAACAAAGCGACAAATATGAGCTATAATGCGGGTAATGCGATTAATAGAAGAATGTTCTTCTAACAAAGTACCAAATAAATTTGGTATTGCGGTGACTTGAAGCGCCACTATACGGGCTTCAGTCATAACTAGCGGTGACATGCTTGAGTCTGAGCAAGCATGTGGCAAACAAGCGGTAATCAACAATTGTGGGCCTTTCCACCAAAGTGTATTTGCCTAATAACTCTGATGGCAAAGTGCCGCGGGAATCCAAGTCAGCGGGGTTATCACAAGATTGAATGTAAAACCAATGCGAAGAAGGAAATTTTTCTTGAATGTGAACAACTCGATTACTGACAAATGTCTTCCAATGGTGCGGGGAAGAACTAAGCCATGAAAGGACTACCGTGGAGTCTGACCAGCAACGAATCACCTTGAACAACAAACGACTATTGAATTGCTCATAAACATAATGAGCCAACTTAGCGGTAAGAACTGAAGCACACAGTTCCAATCTGGGAAGTGACAAAGTTTTCAAAGGGGCCACTTTCGATTTAGACAACACAAAAAAACTTTGACGAAATCCAGATGCGGTTTCGAACACAAAATAAACAACAGCGGCATAACCTTTCTCAGAAGCATCAGCAAATGCGTGAAGTTCACAACTAGAAAAGTTTTCTATAGCAAGCAGGCGAGGCAAAACTAAATTGTGCACGGTCAACAAAATAGCGATAATGTCTTGCTGCAATTTGGGACCGATAAACAAACAATCATTCAAAGATAACCGATGAGGTATCTTAGCGGATGCATTAAACACTACACGAAGTTTGGTTGTGCTACTATCAGGTTTCAAAACACAATGATGCGGTATGTAGTAACAATCAGAAGCAGTAGATGGATCAGGAACCAACTCCAAATGATCCAGCTCCAAATACCCTTTGAGAAAATCACAATATTGTTTGTAGAGATCTGGTTGCTGTAGAAGACGTCTTTCTAAAGAGTAGAAACGTTGTACGGCGAGATTATACATTCCATCACAAGCAGGAAGTGAATTTCGAAAAGGAAGAGGCACAACGAATCTACCTGAATCCAATCTCCTGCATCCCTCGGAAAATATTTTTTGGAGATAAGATCATCAGGGGACTGAACCAGTGCGGTAGGAACATCTTCAATTGTCCAGAACCTTTGGAGTGAATCATCTAATGATACTACATCTTCAATTTTACAAAAAAGCGAAGTTGGGTTTATGACTGACTGAGAATGAGAGTTAACAGGACTCGAAGACACTTTACCCATAAGGATGTAACCAAACACAGTGTTAATAGCATCAGGAACACCTTCCTTTCCCAGAAGGCGTCCATCCAACAAAATTTGAGAAAATATATCGGCACCTAACAAAAGGTCAATAGCGCCTGGGCTATTGAAACCAGGATCAGCAAGTTTCAAATTGGTTAGATATGTCATATTTGCCATGTTAATGGGCGCAACAGGCATATCATTGCAAATGCGGAGTAAAACAATAGTATCAACAACAAAATTGCACTCACGCTTTACTATAGAGCGAAGAGAAAGGGTAAGAGAGCCCTCAGCAGAGGTACTCTGCATAGAACCTAGCCCGTTGAGTTGAATCGAAGCGGGCATATGTCGAAGCCAAGGCGTTACACAGCCTTGCTCGCAATGAATGATGTCATGCTACCAGAATCTAGCAGACAAAGTTTGATAAGAACCGTGATTATCTAATACCTCAACTAAAGCGGTAGATAACAACACATTTGAATTGTATGACAAAAGTGAACTATGACAAGAAGTCTGCGGTAGAGAAGTTTCGGGACTTTCAACAGTATTAATGGTACTGGATCCACCAGATGTGGAAGCCAGGTTTGCGGGGGGAGCTTTAGATTCAGACCGAATGCCTGAATCACCACGATTTACAAAATGAAGCAATGTGTGATGGCGTTGTTTGCAGTTGCGGCAAGTGGATAAAGATTTACAGCGATTCAACTGATGAGAATCGCTCAAGCAATTAAAACAAAGTCTAAAATCTTTAACAAACTTAAACCGCGCGGATACTGATTTGTTCAAGAATTCAGAACATTTGTAAATCGCATGATCGGATTTACAAACTAAACAATTTCTATTCTTAGTGACAAACAAAGATGTAATGAAACGGGAAGAATGTTGCTTTGAATTCAATGGTAACTTTTTGTCAACACTTCGCTTTGCCTTGCGGGATAATTCAACATGTTCAAAGGCATCGCAATGCTTCGACAAAAAATCAACAACTTCCGAGAGGATCGGGAAGTCATCTTGAGCGGTCACAGTACCATGGTAAAGTTCAAATTTAGCGGCTAAATTCTTTGGAACTCGTTTCAACATCATCTGAACGATACAAAAATCACACTGATTTACTGGTAAACCCAAATTCTTCAGTGCTTCCAAATTATCACTGAAGTCATCCAATAACTTCCGAACCTCTGAAGGGCTATCTGAAGTTAGTTGGGGGAATTGTTCTAAAGCTGACCAATGAGACTCCGCGATTAAACGAGTTCGCTTGAATTTTTTCAAAAGTGTTTCATAAGCACTCACGTAATTGTTTTGTGTTAGTTTAAAATTCTTAATAGCCTCAAACGCAGGCTTTTTTAAAGCTAACGGCAAATATTTGAACTTCTGCATAGTACTGAGTTTTTCATTATTGTGAATTAATGAATCAAACAAATCAATAAAAGTACCAAATTCCAATATGTCTCCACTAAATGAAGGCAAATCAATTCGCGGCAAACCAACACTTTCCTGTTCCCGAGCTATATTTTGTGGCGTACAATTCTGAACAGATTTCAGTTTAGCAAAAATAGACCTAATTGAATAAAACAATTTTTCAAATTTTTTGCGAATGTCATCCTCAAAGTCAAAATCATCGGTTGCATCTGAAATTAATCCAACAATGGAATTGTGAGGTTTAAAAAATTCTAAATGAATTGGATCAACCATATCAATCATGCTAAAAAACAATTCAACGTCGTCACCTCTTAAGGCTTTCTCGGCAGCAAAATAAATATCTTCTAATCTTTTAAACTCCGATTGTGGATGATTTTTAAATTTTCGTAAATTTTCAGCGGTTTTTGACATTTTAACAATAAATTAAAATCACTGTAACGCCACTGAACAAATCTAACACGATACAATTGTTTACTGTTGAAGTCGAAAATATCTGACCAAATGTCAAATAAATTCAAAACAATTTAGCAAAATAACCAAACAAACAAAACGATCTCTTGTAAGTTTTTTTGCGGTAAAAGAAATATGCGAATTTATTTCTAACCCAATGACTGAATCCCGAACTTGTTTTCTCTTTTAACAAATAAAGAAACGAAAATTCAATGCGGTTTTCAACAATAATTGCAATGAAAAATCGATGGTTTGATCATAAAACTTTGCACGAAATTAACTCAAATGTATCCGGCCCGGAGTTAGACCAAATTATGTAATTTATTCGATAATCTTTGCACTAAATTAACTCAAATTGCATCCGGCTCGAAGGACCAAAATTATGGAATGTCTTCGATGCACATTCCATAGAGAGAATATTCAAAAAATAAATGTATGAATTAGATGTTGCGGTTTTAGTTCAATGCTGGTTCAATGCAAGTATATAATTGACGAAGGACCTTTAGCGGAACAATCAATAAACACGTGCGGTCACATAAACGAATCATCAAATAAAAGTTATCACTAACCTTTAAGTCGAAGCTCTGGCGTTTTCTTGGTTCTTCTTTCTTCAGAGGCTAGCCCCGTGAACAGGAACAGTTTCTTAGAGCTTCATCTGGACAACACGTTACACAAAAAATAGCGACGTAATGTTCATTGATTGAGCATACAAAAATGTGGGTTTAACAACAAATGATGCGCTTTTGTAAAGACAAAAGAAACAAAATGAAAGCGGTTTAGCGGTCGTTACGAACGGAGCTAAAGAACTCGTAACACAAACAACAAAAAGCGGCGTCTCTACAGACGGAATCAAAAAAAGTGTCCGAATAGTTCGGAGCAAAAACACGAAACTCCCAAGCGTCTAAACAGCCAGGGAAGCGAACCACGAAAGTCAATACTGTCTATATTTTACACGCAAAAAACGTTTACAATTAGCATTAGCGCGACGGAATGTTTTAGAAAACGTGCAGAAGTTTAAAAATCAATGAAGTAATTCAATCAAATTGAACACAATACACTAAACAAACTGCGGGAACGCACCAACACCTGTGCCGGCAAGCGGCACAGACACACCAATACGTGCGTGTGACCAATAAAGTGTGCTTTTTTATCCTCTGTATAGCTCACTATTTAACTGCAAAAATGTTTAACTTATATTTTTCCATCATAGTTACTTTTTAATCCGATCGGTTTTTTGTTACTAGCCTTGGGCATCCAGTCACAACTACTAAACATTTACATTGCATGTTTGTAGCCTTTTGTTTCTACTTTCATTACTTCATTTCTAACATTAACCGCAGAAATTAAGATCTTTGATGTATAATTCTGAACACAAACTTAGCAGCTGCAAGTTTTCATTGTCATTGACCATTAATGTCAAATCTTTTGTCAATGAGAAGACGATGGGTGTAAATGTGATAAAATTATGAAATAAATGGGTGAAAATAATAGTATAGACATATCTGTTTATACCTACAACAACCCGGTTGTTACGCCAGGAAAGTCAACTCAACGTTTGTATATTCTTTAGGCTTTAGACTTTCGGTTGGTATTAAATTCTTTCGTTAAACTCATGCGTGCAATGTTTAATAAAAAGTCACTTTTCAATTTACCATCGTTTGGGCAGGAATTTTTTAGTCACTCACGATATATTTTTTAACATACTAATTTTGATATATCATCCATTAAACAAATGATTAAAGGTCGTTTGTAATTCGGACCCTCCACTATATAATAGTGTATAATTTAAAGCTTATTTATGAAAATATTTTTGCATTTTATATAATTTAAAATAGTTAGATATTAAATATTATAGATAATGTTGATGAATTTTATTATTGTAATAATTATAATTGATTAGTAAAATTAATGTTTCAGCACCTAATAGAATAATACATCCTAAACCAGTAATAGAAATTTCTACAACAGCAAACTTAAGCGAATTTTTAACATTGCATAATCACCAGGAAGATGCAGCAGTTAACAAATTATCAGATAGTAGTCCATACCCTAACACATCCTGTAATCAAGGCAAATATGATAATAATCTTCCATTGATTGACTTGGAGGTTCCGACTGAAACCCCGATTGATTTAGTCGAGAGTAAAGAATCACATGATCAAAATACAGAAAATAAAATACCAAACACTTCAAATACCACCCCACATCAATCAGCTAATCTCAAGAAAAATACCCCTAAAAGTGGATCGCATGTACGTAATTTAGATTTTTTATCTCCACCAAAATTAAGTTCAACTCAAAAAAATAACATCTCCAGTAGTGAGACTGATGATAAAAAGAAAGATAGCAAGAAACAGGCTGCTAAAACGTTATTTAAGAAAGATGAAACGCGGATAAGTAATTCCAAAGAAAATGGAAAAAAAGATCACGAACCCTGGGATGCAAAATTGAGAGCATATGTGCCTAAAAATGGTAATTCAGCTACTAGATCTCCGAGAAAGAAAAAGTCCAAACCAAAAAGAAAATCTAAAAATGAAAGTGAAGATTTAAATACAACAGAACAAGATGCTGCACTTCTAGAAGCTGCGTTACAAACCCCTGTTAAGTCAGAAGATAGACAAACAACAAATATGGACTCAAAATCCGACCAGAAACTACCCAAAAGTCCTTCAGCTTTCACAAACAAAGAAATCAGGGTTCTGGTTCAGGATGTTTTGGAGAATAAAAAATATTTTAAAGATGGAACAGGCGACGGTCTAAATAAGACTGTTTTATCTCCTTCTGGGTTGAATGCTAGTAAAAAAAAATTAGTTCAGAACACAGTAAATCAAACAGCTAGTCTCACTGTAAGCGAAAACATTAACACTATTATCACACCCGAAACAGTCCACGATTCAATTTTGTATCCAATAAAAGCTAACAGGAACATAATTCCTATGTTGGAAACACCTGTAAAAGACAATTTACCAAAAACTCCTGGACTGCAAACACCATTTGAATTCAATATGAGTTCTTTAACTAATTATACACCTGTAACTAAAATGCTAGAAGCAAATTTACCGGGTTTTGATATAAATTTACCGACACCTAACATACCAGTTACCCCGAGTTTTCCACCTTTTACACCTACAGTAGACTTGATGTCACCATATTCTAATCGACCTACAGATTATTCCACCTCAAGTTCATATTATCAGCCTTCCGATAATGAACAAAATAAGTCACTGGAAGCTCACCTACGTGAAGTCGAGAAAAAGCCTGTTTCCAATAATGCGATAGACGATTCCAATGCCAATCAACACTTGCAAGTTTTCAATAAAAATGTGATCGGAAAGAAAAATTTAAATTTATTAAAGAGAACCGAAAGTAGTTCTTCAAGTGAGTCGTCTACTTCTACTAGTGATACATCATCGGATGAAAATGAAGAATCTATGTCTTGGGCAGAGGAGGAAGGTAATGATACCGTAATATGCAAAAAGAAAGGCCAAGAAACACCGAGAAAACAATATTCATTGCGCAATCGAAGTAACAGTGTTAAGACACCTACACCTAAACTGTCATCTGAAAAAGAGGGATTAGTTGCTACAGAAGTTCGTTCCGCTAAAACTACCAAAACTTGTCCAAATAAACTTAATAGTAGAATACCAAATAAACTTTCTGATAAAAAAAGAACTCCCATAGACGAATCAATTGAAGAATCTGTTAGTAACATAAAAAGCCACATGGATAGCACAGCTAACAATTCTACTACAACTAAATCCTCCAAGTCCTCTAAGTCTGTCTCGGGACGTGTTACAAAATGTACTATATTAAAAGAAATGGAAGAGAAAAGACAAAGAACGGTAAAATCGCTAAAAAATGGCGATGCTTCAGCAATAGGTAAACCAAAAAAGAACAGTGGAGGTTTTATTAAAATCAAGCCAATCCCAAACCTATCAAATCAAAGGAGAAGGTCGAGGAAGTCAGATTCTCCTAAGAAAAACATTCAAGCAAAAATTGATAACAAGACAATTTTAACAACTTTAATGAAAGACTTGGCCGATAGTGAAACTGAAGACGATATTTCATTAAGACTAAGTGTTAGTGACGAAGACCACGAAATAAATTTTAAAAAAATTCAAAAAATCGAAAATACTGCTTCTGATGTTGAAGCGCAAACTCTAATTGAGGGTTTAAAAGAGAGAGGTATTCATTTGATGCATAATAAAAATACGAAATTTCAATCATCGATTTCGAAACTCGCACAAGAATGTCCAGACACTAATGGAGAGCCCGGAAACAAAGATGAAGAAAAAGATCCTACATGTGCAAATACTTCTACGAGTACCGAGACAGGTAATGATAAGGTGCCTACAATGGATGATTCTCTCACTGAAGAGTTCGACACCTGTTTAATAACAACGGAAATCAATTGTACATTTGATGAGTTCAGTACATCGAAACGAACTGTTGAAATGTGCAATCCATTAGAATTGAAAACTTTGACGGCAAGACTGTACATAGATGAAATAGAAAAAAATGTCGATATCGAATTTAAATTGACTGATTTTCACGTTCTCCTAAATATAGAGCCGTTAGAAACTACAAGCGTAAGTACTAATATCATTGAAGCATCACAAGGAGTGTGTGAAACACAATCGTCTTCACAGCATGGTGAATTAAACCAGAAAGACATTCAAGAGAAAGAGGAGCCATCAAATGAGCCCCAATCCCCGACCAGGTAATATATATTTTTAATATGTACAGTGAAATTAACGGTTTATTCATATAGTTAAACCATCAAGTTGTTTTTTCCCACTCTTCAACAAACTGAATTAGTTAAATTAAAAAGGAATAATAAGAATAAGGTCCATTTTAAATTTAACTAGGCCATCTTGTTTTTACTTACAACTAGCCGTTTATTGAATTAAAAAATTCCAGCAAACTACATTTTATAACTCATCACACCTATAATGTCATAAGTTTTCCAATAGTTATTAGAGACTTAGGGCAAGCACTACGTATCCGTAACCGTAAGGCGATACGTTTACGGTTGGTTTTAGTTAGGACACACCAGTGAGTAAAAGTTACTTACTGGGACACACATATCACGTTAGTTATGTTTGTGCCTATGGCCAAAGAACAATGGTCTATTGAGTAAAGAGAAACTCATTTTCTTGTTCTATGGTTCTTCAATTCATAAAACAATACGGGATATGTAAAAACATCACTGCTCTTCGTACATCGGTTTATAAACATATCCGTAGAAAGGTACCTAATGTGGTAGAAACCAAACGTATCGCCTTAAGGTTACGTAGTACCTGGCTTAAGTCTCTATTACTCGATACTGGTTTCTGTTCTTATCGAATACGAAGCCTAAAAAATGCATTATTGTATAATTCTTTGTAAGTTTGTAATCAATATTTGCCGGTTCTCACCCAAAGTAACAGTGAAAAAAAATTTTTAACAAGCACAAATATTTCGACTTTTTTCCATGTTGGCGATTTCTAAACATTGTTATAGACATTTCCCAGGAACAGAATTTGCTCGTCAATACAATCACATTCGCGTCTTTTTTATTTTGTAATGTCTATTTTGATTTATTTAGGCTTTCTCTCCTCAAAATTGCCCTGAACACTAGGTGCATTCTTATAAAGATTAACAATTTGTGTGTAGGTCGTTACGAAAGGATTCATTGTGAGAGAAAATGATACAAAATACAAATGAAGTACCAATTCATCTGTCACTTGTGGCATTCAGTTATGAAGCTATTCGGTAAAAAATATTTGGGGAATTTATTTTAATTTGAGGTTTGAACAAGGTTGGCGGTATGTAAAACATACATTGCTATAGGTATAATCTAAACAAACTTTCATATAGCTTTTGTTTACATCCACAATGGTTAATACTTGTGCCGATGTATAAAATTGTCAGATCCTGTTAGATTATATTATGAATTCAGAATATATTTTATTTTCGAAATTTTATAATGCACAATGCGTCAATATCTTATTTGTTATGTATAAAATATACGTTTAAAGACGCCAGCTGTATCCCTTTGTGTACTATACCTGTGTGTATGAGTTGTAAGAGCAAATAATAGCTCACTATTTACCTGTTACGAGAAAAATTCTGGTCAATAATTAGATAAATTAGATACACATTAAACTATAAATTCAAATAATTACATCAGGTGAAATTGTGCAGCTTTAAAAATTCATTTGGTCTTGGTGTGATTCGAAAGGATGTTCCGAATATTCCAAATAATACACATAATTGTTCTATAGTGTGGAACAGCCAAATGGAATAAATTCGATAACGAGGAGGGCGTCTTCAGAAAAACACTTGGACACGTCGATTTGTATTTTTAAATGAGCATTTTTTTCAACAAAAAAAATATGTAAGGTGTGTCATGTGACAGTGGCCAATACCAACTTTCTTTTTTTAAATGCAAGCCCCTGCATGTACAATCTCCTACACCTATCTTCATTTGTTTCGGAAATATTAAGTGTTTTCAGATTAATTAGAAAAATTAGCATTAAAAAAAGAAAATTATTTTATTTCACAAATTCGCGACATTACACTAAAAACCTAATAAGTCATGCTGATTATTTCCTAACAATATAAAAAAACAAAAAAACCATTATGTCAATGTAAGACATGTTCAAAATGCTCGCCGCTAACGCCTTAGAACATGCTAATTTGATATAGAAATGTCTTCTAAAGTTACTCAACCTCTCACGCGTGACTGATCTAATCGCAAGCGTGATTCATCTGTTTAGCTCATCTAAGTTGAGGGGTTTAGTTTTGTATACCGTTCTTTTGATATATCCCCACAGAAAGTAGTCCAATGGCGTCAAATCATAATGGGGCGGTGCTCCATCTTGCTGAAACCATATTGTATTTGCAGGAACTTGTGGGTTTACTGGATCAGGATATGTTTGTCAAACTTGGCACATTATTTTGGAGCAGTTCTAAATATTTATCTCCATTCAAGTTGCCATCAATGAAAAGGAAATGTGCTCTAATCAGAAAACAAAACATCTTCTAATTGGATCACATTGTTATCTAGACTTAAGTGAAATCATCTTCCATGAGCTCCTGAGTCGGCATCATTTTATAGGGATGCATCTTACTTTCCTTTAATAGTCGAAAAATTGATGTGTGACTAACATTGAACAGTGGGGCTGCTTTTCGACCAGAATTATGTGGGTTTTCTTGAAACTCAAGCATAATATCCATTTCGTATTATCACTTAGAGCATTGGCAGCTACTTTTTTATCTGCCTTATGTGATCAAGTTCGCGAAAATGCTTTTCTATTTGCTAATTGTTCCTTGGGATAAAGGCGGCAAATTCGAGAAACTTCCATTTTTGTCAGTGTGTTATCCCCATAAACAATCATTTGTAGAATGGTTATTTTGTGAATTTCTGTTAAATGAACCATTTTTCTGATATTATTACAGTTAACGAAATTCAAACGACAACAAGATGATAAAGGCTATGAGTTTTGACGAGAATAATCAATACTGTTTTTTTTTTTCAAATAAGTAGAAAGGAACGCAGGAATGGTTTATGCTTGCTATCTCAATAGCAAGAGCGACATGGGAAATTGAGTGTAATGTAGCAACTTTGTGAAATAAAATAATTTTCATTTTTTAATGTTAATTTTTGTAATAAATCTGAAAACACTTAATATTTCCGAAACAGTTGACGATAGGTATAGGACATTGTACATGAATTATGTCTAGAATTTTCTGGAGAATCCAAAAAATAAATAATATACAGGGGCTTGCATTTAAAAGAAAGAAAGTTGGTAATGACCACTGTCACATGACACACCCTATATATTTTTTTGTTCAAAAAAATGCGCATTGAAATATTCAAATCGAATTTTCCAAACGTTTTTCCCTATAAGCCCTCCTTGATTCGTTTCGAATTTATTCCATTTGGCTGTTCCACACTGTATATCAGCATGCTGATCCAGATAATAAGTTCCAACCTCGGCAATGTTACATTTTTACCACGACTAACGACTACTTTATAGGTTACAACTTTTTCGCTAATCCTTCTGGAACTGCACTATCAGTTTGTAATATTTAACATAAATAAACATACTTTTTTACTCATTTAACAATTTTTCTAACTATAATTAAATAATAGCTTAAAAGCGATATACACTCACTGACAAAGAAATCGCAACACCCAGAGACGTTTAAATTTACTATTGTTTTGGTAAAACATAGATGCTATAGTATTAAAAAAAAATACTAAGGAGTTAATTTTTTTGTTGAAAAAAATGCGCATTCAAATATTCAAATCGAATTGTCCAAACGTTTTTCCCTATAAGCCCTCGATTCGTTATCGAATTTATTCCATTTGGCTGTTCCACACTGTATATCAGCATGCTGATCCAGATAATAAGTTCTAATCTCGGCAATGTTACATATTTACCACGACTAACGACTACTTTATAGGTTACAACTTTTTCGCTAATCCTTCTGGAACTGCACTATCAGTTTGTAATATTTAACATAAATAAACATACTTTTTTACTCATTTAACAATTTTTCTAACTATAATTAAATAATAGCTTAAAAGCGATATACACTCACTGACAAAGAAATCGAACACCCAGAGACGTTTAAATTTACTATTGTTTTGGTAAAACATAGATGCTATAGTATTAAAAAAAATACTAAGGAGTTAATTTTTTTGTTGAAAAAAATGCGCATTCAAATATTCAAATCGAATTGTCCAAACGTTTTTCCCTATAAGCCCTCCTTGATTCGTTATCGAATTTATTCCATTTGGCTGTTCCACACTGTATATCAGCATGCTGATCCAGATAATAAGTTCTAATCTCGGCAATGTTACATTTTTACCACGACTAACGACTACTTTATAGGCTACAACTTTTTCGCTAATCTTTCTGGAACTTCACTATCAGTTTCTAATATTTAACATAAATAAACATACTTTTTTACTCATTTAACAATTTTTCTAACTATAATTAAATAATAGCTTAAAAGCGATATACACTCACTGACAAAGAAATCGCAACACTCAGAGACGTTTAAATTTAATATTGTTTTGGTAAAACATAGATGCTATAGTATTAAAAAAATACTAAGGGGTTAATTTTTTATCCCGACTTGACCATACAGTGTATGGCAGCACACTCCCTCTAAGGCATGCATAACGTGCCTTTAGGGAAAAATTCACTAACCCCAGATATCATAGATATCAAAAGCGTTTAGCTCTGTACGAGCCCTTGCCAGGTTATCAGGCCCGTGGTTGGAGTCGTGGGAGCTTCCCATGAATTTTCTGACCGTCCGGGTTGTTCCTAACAGAACCGCTTTTTGCATTAGTTGGTAAAGATGTTCGTCCAGACCGAGGTATTTTAAATTATTTAGTAGAATGTAACAGTTTGGCCCTGCAGTCGCCAGTGTAACAATTTGGCCCTATACCTGGTGTATAATGGGGAAAGAAATATATTATATAGAACCTGAGAGAAAAAGGGGAATGCTGCCACCACCCGAAGAAAATTTGTTGGGAGAGAAAGACTCCGGGAACCCTTCTCTGTAAATGTTAGCTGAAAATAAATAATAAAAAAAAAAGGAACTTTACTGCCCCTTATCTGCCTTCACTCTCAGTCCTTGGTAGCTTCTGGTCTTCGTCACCTGGCCTCCTCTAAGAGGGTAAGTCCCCAGGCTTCTCAAATGCTGGTGGTTGTATAGGAAGAAGGAAGGAGTTAAAAGTAAACAACAAAAAAAAATGACACATATATTGAAGAAAACAAAATGAATGGAAAAAAATATTTAAAAAAAAAATAGAAACAATAAAACAATCCCGATATGTAACACAAAAACGAAAAAAATATATAAACCAAGGAACCTTTATTTTTAGTGGTTACACAATACTTGAGAACAAATATAACTCCCCCAATTTATGTTTTTAATTAATTGGCCCCAAGAAAATATGAAAAAATAACTTTAAGGGATACAATATTAATTTATACCCGCTAATCCTGGGATGACAGGTACAATTAGACCCTATTTAAGCCCTATCGGTGCCTACTACAATAGGTCTTCCCTTATGTCAACAAACGTTGGTGAGCCCGTTTATCCAACGCAACCCCAATAAATATATCATATATATGCATATATAAATTAAAAACAAACAAACTAAAACAAAACCAAATTTAAACAAAATATCATAAGACAAGCCAACTAAACTTTTGCCGCTCGTTCCTTTTGCCGACTCAGGGAGTCAGATGAAATCTTTACCAGTTTACAATCTAGCTGTGCGTACTCCGACGCTACTTCGTCCCTATCACGAGGTCTCTTCCCGGCCGTTTGCTGGTCTAAGAAACCTCTACCCTGGGTTCACAATCTGAACCTACAACTCTACGGACAAACTCACAGGTTTTGTTTGGCACTAACACTCCTCGGTTAGTAAAATGTAAAGGTACTCACCGGATGCGATTTATCCGTTAATCCCAAAAGGTTTACCTGTGAATTAAAAGAAATTAAACCTCACTAACTTTTTAGCTAGCTAATCACTGATCAAAACACACTCGCGACTTTCGCGTTTCCCGTCCCTCGACGGTAAATTTATTAATGACTCTATAATTTAGTTCCTAAATCCCTATTTGGACAGGTGAAACGTTCCTCTCTTAGGAGTCTGGTTTCCACCTTTTTTTTTTTGTGTCCCCTATAAATCCGTCGCGCCACGTACGACTACTTTTCTTGAGTTCCGGCCCCGAACTAGTTTGGAAATTCTCCGGACTAGTTCCTCGTGAACTTTAGCCCCTCCCATATGGGTACTATCTTCACGAATAAGTTAACAACAAAACTCCCTACCCCGTGAGTTTTTTCATTGTCCGATTGCTGAATCTTCCGCCATTAACCGACGTGTTCTACGCACGTGCCTTTCTTGGGCATTTAAAAAAATTCTAGAACAAACTTTTAATTAAGGCCGGCAAAATCAGCAATTTTTCTCTAACTGCGTAAAATCGGCCATCTTTGGTTTTTGTTTAAAATGTTGCAACACTATTTGTGTCTACCTGGTTTTTAGCACGTACAAGAGTTCAGCTTTCTGCTAACCATGAATCGGCAAGAAAAACAAAACGGAACGATATGTATAAACTATTCATTGTTTAAATAAAAGTATTATAACATGGAAAATGGGTTAGGTTTCGCAACATATGCAAGTGGTATACAAAGGTGAAATTTCATAATTCTAGCGACATGTTTCATTTTCTGCAATACGAGCGAAATTTTTCTATACGACGTTTTTTTAGTTTACTTACTTGAACAAATATTAAATAACATATCCGATAAAAGAACAAAGAATTAAAAAAAAATGCATTATGAATTCCTGTAAACATCCTCGGGATGTTACATCATTCCCCCCTTCGAAAAATTTAAGGCTCAGTAGCCTTGAATTTTCCTGAAAAATTCCAAAACTTTTCGATCTCCCCTCGTAAAGCGAAATTTTGCATTACAATTTCTGTTGTCGCATTTATACTTAAGTCTATTGACAAAGTTGCACTTTTCCGTTACAAAATTTAATTGAACGCACTTCACAAACACACTCGATGCTTTTGTAGACGCTGCATTTTCTCCCTATCTCCACTACTAAACGCCACTAAATCATATCAGCTGAGATGAGGTAGGTAAAGATTAGTGCAGTCTGTAACATGCGAAAATTAATTTAACGCAAACCAACGTTGGAGACAACATGGATGAAGTCCAAATTGCGCACTACTTTTGAGAGTCTTTACAAATTATACGTTTTACGCCACAAGTAAAAGTTTATTATGGTTTTTGAAAGTTCTGTCACTCGTCCGCGGAAATGTCTAAAATATCAGTCCAATGAGGGGCGAACGGTTTCACGAAACTGACGTTAGTGAACGAATCGGTCGACCTGGTTTGGACTAAACGGCATTAATTTGGCTTACTGGTACTGCATATATTTGGGCTGGCTAATTGGCTGTCCGGGTTGAACTGTGAACTTCGTTTGGCTCTGGAACTCATACTATTTTGGATCATTATGGCATCTCTGATATCTGGAACTTATAATTCGTTGTCTGCTTCTTCCTTGGCTAGTTATCTTTTCTGGAACTTATTCCCTGGTAAATCTGGCTGTCTATCTTCCGGTTATTGACTCTTCTCGCACCAATATTTTATTATCTTTATCTCCATTCGCCACATCGTCTGCGTTCATCAACGCAACTGCCTTTTCTCAGGCAAACCGATTCCTAGGACATTTCCTATGTCCGGGAACCAAAAATTCTTCATGGCTTCTGCCATCTTTTATTACAACGCTTCATTGCTTCATCATTGAAACCTGTGTAGCCCTACCTGGACCGGTTAGCCACACTAAACAAAATTCTCCTGGACTTTTCCCAAAAGTCCTGACTTCCACTCTGGAAGTGAACATCCTGGATACCTAACTCTCGTATCCAACCAATTAATTTTCATCTGGATTCTCTCGATCCATTTCGACTCCGTGTGTAGATACACTTTAACCTGTGTGTATCCACACCAATATTACATCTGGACGCTTTTTTTTTCTACAGCCTGTCGTCCTATTTACCAAAATTAAATAAAACCTTTTTTTTTTCTCCTAGATACCCTTGATCTGTTTTAAGTTGCACACGTTTGACTGAATAGTACTGATATTTCTCAAGCCACTTCTGGTTCCAAAAGCTTCATCTTCTGCCCAAAATTACCATGTCCATTTCCGTGTTTGAATGGATTCTGAGGCGATGACATTCGCAACATTTTACCGTACAGTTTTCTTTCAAACTTGAAATCGAACCATTAAGTTCTTTCCCGACCTAATAACGGTTTACTTTGCATTACGAAATGCACGATTATCCTTGCACGCACTGACGTGAATCTGTTCATAGGCACTACGCGTACCTCTATTACCGTACTACTAACTGCGGGTTACCAACTTTTTGACCATACCCTGTACATGACTTCATGTATCGTAGTATTTTAGCTAAGCGCTAGTAGGAGCTCTGCATCAGGATCTCTGCATCTCCATGACCATGACTATGAAACTAATGACTTCTTTCTTGAAGCCATACAAAGGACCATTTTTTTAAGTCTTTAAATTACATCACATTACAATAAAACAATTAATTGCAATAACCAAAAAAAAAATAAACCCAAAGTTATTTCCAACAACAATACAAAAAAAAATCTCAAGATTCCATCAAAACTCAACTTTAAATAAACATATTTATCAACATTTCAAAATGTGTGAACGTGATCTGTTAAGTTTCGTTTATATCCCAAATAAAATAAGTAAAACATCTATCTCTAACATTTTTATAATTCACCAAAATTAAATCCCACCTATATTCTTCCAAATGATTGCTCTGGCTCATAGCAAACATTTGTGCTATTCATCCAATATCTGACGGATATTGGGTCTGTGAGTCCATCACTGACTCCTATAGTTCGTGACACAAAAATCAGAGAAAAGAAAATCTATTAAAAAAACAAGAGACAATTTGTCTCAGCGCACTACTGGTGAGCATGTCTCCATCTTACTTTATTTAAAAAAAAAACAAAAGACTGACTCAATTATTGATCCATCCTCCAAAACAAAACAAAATCAAATTTCTCTAAAGCTTACTCAATTATTGCTATAAAGAGCTGCATATATCCTTTATCTTTGCTACTCATTAAAAACCCTTCCAACTATCTTTATTTTTACTTGTATACCCACAGTACAGCCCCTGTGATAAATCTTTTACCTAGTCAAAACATTAGCACTTCAAAATGTCATACTCTTTATAATCATGCCTCGTAGCACTAAAATCTTTGCAATAATTATTCGCTCTTCGTTCAAATATAATACAGCTTACGCTGCGGCCGTATTCTTGACACTACAAAATTGTTAACAGCGTACATTCCTTAGAGAACATTACTCCGTGCGTTTACCTTTTATTTATATAGTTTACACTATTTTTTCATATCTGATATTGAATTAATTATTTTCATTCATGGAAATAATTTCTTCTCTTAAAAAATATCTCTTCATCTACTTTACTGTCCTTCAAAATACTCTAAGTCGTCTCAATACTTATCTCATTACATTTAATAAAATATTTCATCATCCATTGCACACATGTCAATCGTTTTACCCCATAAGTGAAATGTCGGTTTTTCTCTGTAGTCCAATATTACTCCATTGGTTGCAAAAAAATCTCTTCCTAATAAAACTTGCGTACTGCCTAAGAGTCTATCATCACAAACTACCATTTCAACCATTTCATGAGGACCAGTAGAAGTGGCACCAACCAAGACTTCCGCTGTTCCATAAGTTTTCACTTTGTGACCAGTTATACTTGAAAGTGATAAATCCCTTGTGCCATGCGGGTTAATGTCTTCTTCCTTGACCAACCCCTTTTGTATCAAGGTTACCGCCGCTCCGGTGTCTACTAAGCATATCTGCCGCTGACCATTTATTACTAACATTAAAACATGTGGAATTATTCAAATTTTCCGTCCTAACTTCAGGAATTTTTTCTTCATATTTATTTATGAAATTTTCTCTTTGGCGCGGTTTATCCTCGGCTACCATTTCTTTTAATTTCTGAATATTGTCCTGTATTTGATTCTCTACTATTTGAACCTTTACACCTAACTGTTCTAAAACTTGCTTAGTAATTTCTTCAATCAAATTTTTATTAATATTTTGAGCATTAATCTCATTTCCCCTATTCTGTGTTTCGCTAGAGCCTTCTAACCGGGGAACATTCGAAGGCGAAATTAGTTTAAAGAACTTGACGCGCCCTTTTTCGCATTCGAGTTCACGAACTCATTCCTTTTCTTAGAAATCGCTCCTTTCGACGTCCCATTTTCCGGGTATCTGCGCTGATTTGTCCCCGTATAATTCAAATTTCTATTATCATTTATATTTCTATTTTCATTTCTATTTCTATTTTCCGACTGTCTATAGTTGCCGTTTTGTCCTGACCCTCCCGGTCTGTTAATTTTATATGAGTCTATATTTTTTTCTTCATTTTTATATTGCGCCCGTTTTTTGTAACAATCTCTAGCCCAGTGTCCTAATTTATTACAAAAATAACATGTCCGTTCTTCTTTAATTTCCTTCTTCGGCAGTTCCATTCTCGGCTTCCAATGACATTCTTTGGCCAAATGCCCTTCCTTGCCACAACTATAACATTTTCTCCTCTCGGAAATAACGGAAACCTTTGTATTATTACCTTTGCCTTGGAGCATATGAGTAGTGGTTTCCTGTAACCGGACTAACTCTTCCGCTTTATCTAAAGTGAGTTTATCTTCTCTTAGAAGAACGACTCCCATATCCTTGAGAAGATCCTTTCTCAACCCCATTTTAAATTGATTCAATAATAAGGCTTGATTCTTTTTCCTTAATCCCGCCTCTTCCTCTGGAGCTGCTCCTTGCAAATCCTCCTGTAAGACGCGTCCACCCAGCGTCTTTAAACTTGTACAAAATGATGAAACGTCTTCATCGTGTCTCTGATAACATCTACTCAAATTTAACTGGTTTTCCCCCGGCAATCGTACTTGTGTGAACCTTGCAATCAGCTTCTTTTTTAAATCGGCATAGGATAACGTATCTAGGGTAGAATCTGACTTAAAAAAATTATAGGCATCTCCCACAAACTTAAATTTTAATAGTCGTAATGTCTCGTCCTCTGACCATCCGTCTAATTTCGAACGTTGCTCCAATTTTTCTAAATATTTTGGGACATCTTTGCCCGTAAAATTATCTAGTGACGCGGCTATCATCCCCAACGAAAATACCATCGGCCATAGTAGGAATCCCTGTTCGGGTGCTACCGGTACGGTAGGAAAAGTAAATTTCCCTGGGCCCGTCGGACTGGTCGGGTTTGATGATTCCTTACTTGGGCCGCCGGCCGATGCATTTGGTTTTACTACCCCTGGACCGGGCATTATAGTAACGCGGATTTATATATATTTAAAATACAAAAAAAATTAAGTGGCTCTAATGTAAAAAAAATGTATATAGGGTTTCGCGGTCTCTAAGGATTCTAATGTCACAAAAATTTTATAGGGTTTCGCGGTATCTATATCTTTGAAATCTTCCCAAGTTCAATATAATATATCAAATAAAATGTAGTAATCAATATCAACCAAATAATAACATATATATAAATATTTCATGTAAACTCAGTTTAACTAAAAGCAATGAAAAATAACAAATGTCTTTCAATACATCAAATAAAACATTTCCAATCAAAAGTAAACTAATGGCACGAAAACTAATAAAAGTATTTCAATTATATCAAATAAATATTTCTCAACAGTGGTAACTTAAAAAAATTATTTCAGAAAATAATCAACTATTTCAATATATCAATGGTAAATCAAATGCAATTGAAAATATATATCAATTGGTAAAACACTACAAATCAATAACTCAAAAAAACGATAAAAAGTTACTTTGTATATGATATTCTTAAATCACAAATCATAACCAATCATAAATAGAATCTGAAAACCGACAGTGCATAATTTATATTTTCACATTAAATTCAACCTTTCTTGCTAGACTTGTCAACCCTGTTATTTGTTCAAAAGTTAGTGCCAACCCTGTGTTTGTTTTCCTCTCTAAAGTCCCTAACATCGCCACCTAACTTCCTAAAATATAACCAGATCCCACCGCTGCCACCAGTGTAACAGTTTGGCCCTGCAGTCGCCAGTGTAACAATTTGGCCCTATACCTGGTGTATAATGGGGAAAGAAATATATTATATAGAACCTGAGAGAAAAAGGGGAATGCTGCCACCACCCGAAGAAAATTTGTTGGGAGAGAAAGACTCCGGGAACCCTTCTCTGTAAATGTTAGCTGAAAATAAATAATAAAAAAAAGGAACTTTACTGCCCCTTATCTGCCTTCACTCTCAGTCCTTGGTAGCTTCTGGTCTTCGTCACCTGGCCTCCTCTAAGAGGGTAAGTCCCCAGGCTTCTCAAATGCTGGTGGTTGTATAGGAAGAAGGAAGGAGTTAAAAGTAAACAACAAAAAAAATGACACATATATTGAAGAAAACAAAATGAATGGAAAAAAATATTTAAAAAAAAATAGAAACAATAAAACAATCCCGATATGTAACACAAAAACGAAAAAAATATATAAACCAAGGAACCTTTATTTTTAGTGGTTACACAATACTTGAGAACAAATATAACTCCCCCAATTTATGTTTTTAATTAATTGGCCCCAAGAAAATATGAAAAAATAACTTTAAGGGATACAATATTAATTTATACCCGCTAATCCTGGGATGACAGGTACAATTAGACCCTATTTAAGCCCTATCGGTGCCTACTACAATAGGTCTTCCCTTATGTCAACAAACGTTGGTGAGCCCGTTTATCCAACGCAACCCCAATAAATATATCATATATATGCATATATAAATTAAAAACAAACAAACTAAAACAAAACCAAATTTAAACAAAATATCATAAGACAAGCCAACTAAACTTTTGCCGCTCGTTCCTTTTGCCGACTCAGGGAGTCAGATGAAATCTTTACCAGTTTACAATCTAGCTGTGCGTACTCCGACGCTACTTCGTCCCTATCACGAGGTCTCTTCCCGGCCGTTTGCTGGTCTAAGAAACCTCTACCCTGGGTTCACAATCTGAACCTACAACTCTACGGACAAACTCACAGGTTTTGTTTGGCACTAACACTCCTCGGTTAGTAAAATGTAAAGGTACTCACCGGATGCGATTTATCCGTTAATCCCAAAAGGTTTACCTGTGAATTAAAAGAAATTAAACCTCACTAACTTTTTAGCTAGCTAATCACTGATCAAAACACACTCCCGACTTTCGCGTTTCCCGTCCCTCGACGGTAAATTTATTAATGACTCTATAATTTAGTTCCTAAATCCCTATTTGGACAGGTGAAACGTTCCTCTCTTAGGAGTCTGGTTTCCACCTTTTTTTTTTTTGTGTCCCCTATAAATCCGTCGCGCCACGTACGACTACTTTTCTTGAGTTCCGGCCCCGAACTAGTTTGGAAATTCTCCGGACTAGTTCCTCGTGAACTTTAGCCCCTCCCATATGGGTACTATCTTCACGAATAAGTTAACAACAAAACTCCCTACCCCGTGAGTTTTTTCATTGTCCGATTGGCTGAATCTTCCGCCATTAACCGACGTGTTCTACGCACGTGCCTTTCTTGGGCATTTAAAAAAATTCTAGAACAAACTTTTAATTAAGGCCGGCAAAATCAGCAATTTTTCTCTAACTGCGTAAAATCGGCCATCTTTGGTTTTTGTTTAAAATGTTGCAACACTATTTGTGTCTACCTGGTTTTTAGCACGTACAAGAGTTCAGCTTTCTGCTAACCATGAATCGGCAAGAAAAACAAAACGGAACGATATGTATAAACTATTCATTGTTTAAATAAAAGTATTATAACATGGAAAATGGGTTAGGTTTCGCAACATATGCAAGTGGTATACAAAGGTGAAATTTCATAATTCTAGCGACATGTTTCATTTTCTGCAATACGAGCGAAATTTTTCTATACGACGTTTTTTTAGTTTACTTACTTGAACAAATATTAAATAACATATCCGATAAAAGAACAAAGAATTAAAAAAAAATGCATTATGAATTCCTGTAAACATCCTCGGGATGTTACAAGAAGTTTTGGGACTACTCCTGTTGTTGACATAACAATTGGTAAAGATCGTGTGTTGTTCATGTCCACTGTGTTTTTATTTGAAATTCCAAATCCCTGTATTTGGCTATTTTTTCAGCCTGCTTAATATTTATGTTATTGTTGTTAGGGATTGTTGTTAGGGATGGCTGATGTCAATTAAGGTTGTTTTCCTAGAGATTTTATCTATTAAAACTATATCTGGTCTATTGGTCTATTTTTTATTATTAAGTTTGTTAATAATGTGTTTGTCCACCGCCGTTATCTATACACTCTCCAACACGTCTTGCCAACCTCCAGAGTCCGAGGGGGCTACGGTAAATTTCCGAACCTTTATGGCCTTTCATGCCAACAGATTTACATGGGTCTCTTCAAAAAAGTTTAAACTAACTCGAGCAACATGGGGGCGATCATTATCTTGTTGAAAAATACTTCTACTAGGTTAAAATATTAAACAAATATCATTTTATTACTGGTAAACAACTACAAACATTTTGATAAAAATTATTAACTTGAGCTCGACGAATTCCATAAACGAAAATAGCCCCAACTGAAAAATCTTAAATATCAGTTGACACTTACATAGGTACCCTTCTAAAATTTCCATTAGTTGATCAATGTTGGTGCGTTTTTTTTAATTATAACCCATGAAAATGTCTATTTTGTACAGGTATTTGAACGTTTAAATCTGAAAGGGACAGCCTCCCAGATTAAATTTTCTAACAGAAAATTTTGAAACGTAGGCTAAGGATTTTTATATTCAAAATATGCATAAAACGTTGTTCTGAGTGATTTAAAATGACGTTTTACCTAATTCTATAAGAGAATGTTAATTAATAACGGAGTAACACAACAATATGCCTTGTCAATTTTTCAAGTCATTAAAGTAACATTATAATTGAATGAAACAGAGAACACACCCAGAAACAAAAATTTTCTCATGAGTCGGTTTTATATAAGTTGTATGTCACTAAAAAAGTTTCCATACGCTTATTACTAAACTTTCTTATTGTATAATTTATATAGCAGTTGTCATGACGTAATGACAGCACTTTGGCCCACGAAACTGAAGGTACGGAGTTCGAGTGCTAAATACGGTAACTTTATTTTTAAATTATTTATTTGTATTATTTAAATAAAATTATATTTTGATATTTTTAAATTATTTAACATGAATTAATAAAATATTTCCCACGGACATTTTGCCATCACTCAAAAAATATTTAAAAATACATTAATCATTGTGCATGTTAACTACTCTGTTATTATTTAACATTTTGTTACAAAAAATTCGCACTCATGCATTTTTAAGGACTATGATTGTAACAGTTTAGTCCGATTTTGAATAAAAAAATCCGTAGCGTATTTTTTACATTTTTGGCTAGACAATTTAATCTGATTTAAATGTCGAAACTTCTATACAAAATAGGCATTTATACGCGCTGTAATTTAAAAACCTCACTTCTTAATCGGTAAACGAGTAAACATTTTAGAAAACTGGCGCCAGTGGGAATGAATCATTCTCTATATACAATTAGTATTGAGTAATGTATATCACCGACCTGATCCTTTCGAATGCTGGTCCACTGTTAGGGTCCGAACTATATTCAAATGGATAACCACCATTTGGACCTTGGGTTTCGTTGAATGCGTTACACAAATCTTTGATGTTCTAATAATTTCTTAGGTTATCAAACTCTGCGGCAATTGGTCTGCATAAACGTAGATTTCTTTAGGAGGCCCCCAAGTTACATAGTAGCCTTTACTCTTTTTCAAACAATACCTTGGCTAGTTTCCATCCCATGTTATGTAGAACGGTATGACAGAAGAAGGGAAGATATATGCTCATCCTAATCATATTGATTTTTGTGAACAACATTGAATAATTATTTTAATGAATTCAAGATGATCGATTTGCTAGAAAAGATTGTTCAATTTTCTTATAATGCACTCTTCTCAGCAATCTTGAAATCCATCAATGTGGTTACTTGTTCTTCGAGGGTTCAAAATTTTCAACAGTTATGCTTATTGCTAATAGTTCTTTCCTAGTCACACTGTTATTTTTGCCTGACATAGATGAAGCACCGCTGTAATATTCTATCACCTGTTCTTCTTTATCTTTGGATTTGGATCAGGGCCAGCCTAACATTAGTGTTGCTCGCTTTTGTGTCATATTTCCTTGATACGTTAGATTAAGACTCCATCGTCTCAATGCATTATCACTGTTTCGATTTCAGTAAAACATCTTTCTCTCCTGTCAGGAACCGTGGAAGTTCTTGTTCATTTTTTGTTCGAATGCAACTTTGCCCTAGAACTCTAATTCCTTCTGATAAACACGTTGCCAATGTTTAAAAGATGGTCACTGAATGTGTGGGTCATGGCTAAAATATCGTCTAGATATACAAGTCTCCGATATCAGCCCACTTAGAACAATTCATTTTACTTTTAAAATTCGGCATTGACATTATATAACCCATGTCAGTGAACTGGAATAAAGCATCTGCTGTTGGAAACGCTTTTTCTCTCTGCGTTTTTTAGAAGCCCAATTTCCCAATATCTGTCTATGTCCCAACTTGGCCAATGTGTCATTTATTCTGGGGAGTGGATAATAGTCGTGGTAAAACAGTATCATTACAGAGGTTGGAATATTACTATCTGGATCAGTTTGCTGATATAGACCTGTGATGTTTCATTTGGAACATCATCTCAAATTGGGCCAAGGAAGTGATTTCATTTTTCAGATCACATTTAAATGACTTTTCACGTTTGGCTGGGTATAATCATCTGAATACTAATAATTGGTTTAACATATTCGTGAAAAATTGATCCATTTCCCCTTTATCTCCCAACCCAAAGATTGAAAAATATAGGAATATAGGGCCTTATCCAAAGTTTATTGGAAAAATAATTTATATTTAAAAAAAGAACTGACTACAACTGACTTAAAATAAAAACGTTTAGAAACCCTCTGCAATCATTCAATTTTTTTTTTAAATTCTTTTTTTATCTGATTTAAGGTACAATTGTATTGATTATTCTTATCTCTGTCTCTTTCTCCTGATCTGTCTATTTTGTATTTTTTTCTATATTTTCCACATATTTTCTATTTGTTTTATTATTTGCACTACTTCTTTCTATAAGTGTAAGTTCTTTGGGAATAACACCACAAAAACTTTGAAAGTCTGTATGTATATTTCAAATAGTCCAAACGTTTCAGGGTCTAAATCACACCTTTTTTTAATGGTAATTCACTTAACACAAATGAACAAGAAAATTAAAAATTAAAAAGATATGTAATGACAAATTTAGTAAATCACAATTTGACATTAATGTTTGACAATCAAACTGATGTAACTAAGCGAATTACTTCAAATTTGATATATATCAACTTGAAAATAGGATATCTAATCTTTGGATTGTTTTGTGTTAGTATATGCGTATAAAAACAGCAGCAACATATTTAATATTTACATCATTTTGTCAAACTTAGGTATTTAATTTTTATTTCAAAATTCATCATAATTTCCAATAACATCCATATATCCACTAACTAGGATCAAAGAGTAATTTTATCACGCGGATACACAAATTTCTACATCCCATAACATTCTCAATGTCACGGTTTTTGCAATACCAAAATCGAAATTACTTTTATAGGGGAACAGGCTAAACCCAATAATATTCGTTTTTTTAAAAATGCAATAATTAGGATTGCAGATTATATTACCATATGTTTTGCAAGAAATCAACTAAACTATGACCATTTGGTGGCTAGTCCAATTGTAAATGATGGATATATATGTGAAGTTTTTAAGTGTAGTCTTTTAACCATTGTATGTAACACATCTGTTAATGGTTAATAGTGTGACAATAAACTGTTGATAGTATTTCTATTATCTTTTAAGTACATATTCCCGTTAAAAAAAGTATTTTAACTTTTACAAAATTGTATCAAGGACAGTGTGGGACAACATATAATCCATTAAAAAGTGCTCATCCATGGATAGAAACTTTTAGTTTAAAACCAAAAACTCTTGCCGTCTATTAAAGATTGGTTCCAAACATTATAATAATTTAAGTAATAAACATTCTAAATTAACAATCTATTGAAACGTAAAAAATGTTGAAGCTACAAAGTGCTGAAATGATTAGGATCTCAAAATTTATACTTTTAATCATGTATTTCAAAGAATTAAAAATTGTATAAAATACAAAAAAAAAATTGTATGAAAAAAGATATTAGTTCTTTAAAATGGACTCTTTAAACCCAACATTTCGGGGGCTAGGCTGGTTTGAACTCCCAAGCCCCTACCTTGCGCTGGGTATGGCCTTAATGCATCAAAAACAACTTTATAATTTATTTGTGCTCAACAATGTCAAATTCATCAAAGTTAGGAACAGCTGTTTACGCATTGAGAGATGATTCCATACATTTCTCTGTAACATAAAACATAAAAAATTTCAGCAAATCAGAATAATAATGGCAAGTTAGTAAATTAAATATGGCATATTTGCTACACAAATTTTCACATTTAAATGTCAAGATATGGCAAAAAATAATTATTGATTGCACAGGGTGTTTAAACCGTTTTTATTTTGATTTTATATAAAAATTATTAACATGTACAACTTATGATGCTGACTTTTTCGTAAATCTTGTTTTGAGTAATCACAAGCTAATTGCAAATCTGTTTTTCAGCTCGAGGAAAAGAAAATACCAAGATGATGAAGAAAGTGCCCATAAAGAAAAGAAATGTAAAACACTTTTACTAAAAATTAACGTAGATTCGTTTTTAAACAACATTCATGGGAACAAATAGTTCAAAGTTATATTATGTATATCAGATATTTATTTAAGGTTTAAAAGATATCGAAGCTTGAGTTGTTGTATATGTTTAGTAAACTATTTATATTTTATAATGCCGTCTATTTTTATTTTAGATCCTAGTTTCAGTTGTGCATAAAACAATTAGTTATATAATTATTTGCATTAATTAATTAATTAATATTGTGTTAACAATACAAAAGTTTCACGTAACGTTACGTTGGAGAAGAATGTCTGTTTCAGCTAATGTTAATTTTGAGGTAATTGGTCCTGACAATTTCTGAATATATATTTATATTACCTTTGCCAAAAAAGTATACTGTAAGCCTCACTGAAAAGGTTTACGTCTTTTTACCGCGATATTGCATTTCAGTTTAATATCTAAAAACTCACGAGGACGGTATATGCCTATGAATATTATATAACTTATACATTATAAAGCAAAAAAAAACATTTGGGGTGCTATAGGTAACAATAGAAGATTGTGTTGTTATTGTTTGTGCAGAACATTGAATGAACACTAAGAGATTTTCATATGAAGAAAAGAAAATTTTGCATGCCTTTATGAATTGGTGTTATTAGAATTAATTTAGTATGCCCAACTGAGTTATTGTGATGATTTCGTGAGAATTGCTATTGTGACGGGAATTCCTCCGATATTTTGTGGAATCAGATATTTCGTGGAGTCCAAAATATTGTTTGTCTGGTGACTCGGGGCCGGCGATAGCGCTATTGAAATTCCTCTAATCTTCAAGAATCCTTGAAGTAAATTTTTCGACGGCTCTTTGACCTTGTAAAGCCTTATCAGAAGAGATATATAAATACGGGGAGTCGACCAAAGGATTCATTTCTAGTATTATATTGCCGTCTACTAAACAGCAGGTGTTCAAGATAAATTTTATGTAATTGTTTGAATTTGAAAAGTTCTGGAAATAAATTATAGTGTGAAAATAAAGACATTACACTATTTATACTGAAAACTTGATATTAAACGTTTACCGTATCTTATGGTTTTGTGATTGGTAGAAATGGAACAGTTTTATGGCAGTAGATATGTTTACTACTTCATAGACTAATATATGTATATAAATTCTCCTGTCATATTGTGTCTACTTCTAGAGCCCCAAATGAACGCGCGCATACTATAAAAGTAAAACAAGACTTAAGAACACTAACATGCTCATACTCGACCACACCACAGTTTTCCGCTCAATTCAGTACAGAAGATATAACAACTGCAATATCTCAAATAAAGATCGGGAAATATCCTGGTTTTGGTTCCTAATTCAGTGACAAATACGCTAAAAAATGTCTGGAATAATCCTTTACCTCTTTCTCCCAAGCAAGCAAAATGACAAAAAAACTTAACAATGGTCTACCACAGGGGTCTGTACTGGCCCACTATTGTTTAACCATTTTCTTTTTCTTAACTTTTTTCGTGGACTTACCTGAAATCGCCTCCAAGTTTGGATACGCGGGTGATTGAGCAATAACCGCGGGACATAGAACTATTGAGGAAACCGAAGCAATACTGTCAAGCTTCCGTAAATACAGCCTAAAACCAAAGTGACGGAAACCAAGGTGTGCAGTTTTCACATAAATCATGCACAGACCAGTAAAAAGCTTAATGTCTACTTCGAAGACAGATTGCTAATACACAACAGAACCCAAAGTATCTCGGAGTCACTCTCGATAGAACCTTCTCCTTTAAGGGAAAGGTAAGTTCAATTTCTCAAAATGTTGAGATTTCTTGATTTTTTTTATATTACCATAAAAGTACATAATCAGAGCAAAAATAACGGGGAGACACGTAATTTAAAATATGTGCCTTACCCAGCAGTAAACAGCTGCTCGATAAATGCACAGTAAGAATGTCAGACTGTTTCACTCATTTTCTGTCTATGCCTTATATAGTTTTCGACATATACAGTATAAGTTTAATTGTGTATGTTTTGCCAAGCAGTTATTCGCGTTGTACTTGTTTAATAATATTAAATACTTTAACAAGCATTTTCTCATTTTTAGGATTTTTAAAGTCGGTACCCATTATAACTCAAAACTTAACCACCAATCGTCTTGAAATTCTTCTCTCTTATTTTGAATTACACATTTAATATCATTTGACATCGATTT
Organism: Octodonta nipae; assembly: GCA_034190945.1. Classification (NCBI taxonomy): domain Eukaryota; kingdom Metazoa; phylum Arthropoda; class Insecta; order Coleoptera; family Chrysomelidae; genus Octodonta; species Octodonta nipae. Next base: position 58,381,252 of record CM067223.1, read on the forward strand.
TTTCAAAACTCCTTATAAATAGTCATCTAAAGCCAATAAACGAGAATTCTATCAAAACTAAATATAACAATTCTGATTTTTACATTGTAGAGTAAGCAAAGGTATTGCACAACATTTAGCTGACAGATTTGCAAACTCAACATTTCCATTATCAGGCTGGTGAATATGGGCAAATTAGTGTTTATGGATATGTGCTATTTATTATGGTATGTTTGGCATGAGACAGCCTTGATAACCCTGATTGTTTTTTATTCTGTAGGAAATTTAAAAAAATATATACAGGGTGTAAATAGTTTGACTGCATATATTTTAGGTGCAGATAGTACCCACAAAACAAAACAAAAAACTCTTATAACACTATGGTCTAAAGGCCTTAATAAGCAAAAAAATGAACACCTGTTATTTTTTTGTATTAAATAATTTCATAGTTTCGAGTGCCGGTAGATTTATTTAGGTACATAAAATTTTATGAAATATTATTTTCAAAAATTTACCCTTTTAATATCTACGTATTGAAATGAATATTTATATTTGGCGATTTATTTTATGCATCAAGTTGAAGAAGGGAGGATACAAAGTTGTTTACATTATGATACAAAAATAATGCGATACAAACTATATTAAACAAAACATTTCTTATATGTAGTTCTTTTATGTGTTAAATTCTTCGAGAAATAATTGTTACTAAGAAATTAATATTACTTATCTTAGACAAATAAAAACCTTTGACCTGCAGGATGTCATTATGATAGAGCTCTGGCGAGCAAACGGATTATTTATAGTAAATATTCAAAATTCAAAATTCTTGTTATTACATTTGCTTTCCCCACAAATTAATAGCATGTCCGGTCTTTACCTAATTGTATGATTGTCACTGTTTGTCACAAAATAATACACTCGAACTCACAATTCACAACAGATTTTATTTATTTTTCCAATTTATATTTTAAAATGAAAATCAAATAACTTACGCTATGTCGAATGTCACGCAAAAATCACTTTCACTTTCTTAAAAGAACCGGGCAGCAAAAAAGCATTCATGGCAGCGGTCAGCTGTAGTACTGAGTATATGCTATGTTGCCACATCTGATCTGAGAAACGTAGGGCAAATTATAACAGAATATTTAGAGTTTAAATAATAATTTTCTTTGTTAATACAGTTATTAAAGGTGTATACGCTATTGAGTATTTACATATTTAGCTTTACAATCATTTTGAAGCCGGAAATAATCTATTATTCACTGTAATAAAGGCTACAGAACGTCTAACTTTTTCATTTTTTTTTTTGGCAAAACTATAGTTTATTTCTGAAAATGTTATAAAGCTTTTTGATTTGTTTTGACCTGAAGTATTGATCCTCAAAATCTTTGCACTCAAACCGTTTACACCCTGTATATAACATTTTTTTGATTTTTGATTTCAACTTCTTTTAGAAAATCAAAATCTAAACTTTGTTGCTGGAATTTTTTTTTATCCACTCTTATTTTGTCCAAACTACTTCTATATTTACTATTCTTTAACTGATTTTTCTCAAATGAAAAAATATCTTTTTCAATATCAATATTATCTCATTATTGCATTTATTTGAATCTGGGATGTCTGAGTGAAAATGATACTCTAGACAATAAAATTTCAGGCACAATGTTTCTTTTTTTGCCTACAATGTCATACATTTCTTCCAGATATTCAAATGTCTTTGTATCACAGCCTGTTTGCTGTAATCTATGTATTTCTTGAAATTCCTTTCAAGGACCCAATGATTCTCACAATTTGTAGAAGAAACAGCAATTTGATGTGTTTGCAATAGTTTGCATTTCACTGGTAATAATATACCACAATTTCTTAAAATTTCTAATAGCCATGGTTCTGACTTGGTTTCTATAGTTTTTAAACTGATGTAAAACTTTGTTGATGTATTTAACCATGATACAAAACCTACAGTTATACAAATAAATACGTGTTTGGAAAGTCCTGCATCAGAAGGTCTTTTCTGTGACTGATCCCCATAAACTACCAAAGTTCTTGAAGTCCACCTATGGTAGAATATAAACTTATTAAAATTTATTATTCACTAAAATTAGAGTATATATTACCCTCTATATCTTTCTATATGTTATCTTAATAATTTAACATATTTCTATAACTAATTAATATAACTAATAGATAAGTATTTTATCAAATATAAAACAAGAATTTAAAACTAATATTTGTCAAAAATATTATAAAATATAATATTCTATTATACATACCTTACAAATAATTCAGTATCACTCATGTTTATACAGAATTGTAGTGAATTGCAACTAGAAATTAATCACAATCTGGCATTAGGCTCTTAAATAATCTTTGTAAAAATTCGGGCTTTTTTATTGATGCAATAATATTGATGTAATTTGGAAACATTTTTTAAGTTTAATCGAAACTGAGCGTAATTAAATACATGTTAAATACCAAAGAGGATCAACAATGGACGTCCTGGGGATGACCTGTGCTGTTAGGGACGGAGTCGAACCAAAACGATAAATTCGTCTCCAGTCAATGCAGTCAGTAGTCCGTGCTCATGGAAAAGAGATACGCCCCACAACCCCAAATGTGTCTAATCACATAACTTCGGAACTGTAACAAACCAACACCATAAAACCGCTCTGCCTTGACGATTCTTAAGACGGGAACAATTCGATTACACTACATCTAGCAACATATAACTAAATGCTGAACGCTATGAAACCTCACTAGAATAAGAGGCAACAAAAATAAAATGTGTAATTATTGACATAAGTAAAGTTCGGGGGGAAAAGCGAAGAACTAATAACACTTGAATCTGACAACTTCCTTTAACTTTTAGTATCGTTTGACGTTACCGCTTTGTTTCACACAAACTTTGAAGTAGCTTGAGGATTTATTGCGTGAAAACTGTTTTTGTGGGTCCAAAATAAATTAATTTTATTTCCCTCACAAAATTGTGCATGAGCCAAAATAGTTTTCAATTTGGGGGGCTGTTTTTATGAACAGAAAGAGGGAACGGCAATGGGGAATTCCTTGTCTCCGTTCCTTGCTAATCTGTTTATGGACAGATTCGAAGTTGAGGCAAAGAAGGACTCCCAATATTTTCCTAGGGTATGGCTGGCTAAAGTACGTGGAGGATATATTTGCAGTTTTCGATAGGAATAAGTTTCATGATTTTGTCTTTTATCTTAATAATAAATTTCCTATTAAATTTACGTATCAATTAGAAAATGAAGGTAGTCTCCCATTTTTAGAGGTACTTGTTATAAAAAATGCTATTAACCGTTTAGAATTTGACGTATATAGGAAGTATACCAGCATGTTTAGATATTTACCTAATAATTCTTTTCACTGTCAACACAAAATGGCGGAAATCAATTTCCTTGTACATCGTTTGTTGACATTCCCTCTTTCCAAATAGAGGTTTGAGAGTGAAAAGAAAACAATTCGGAAATAGCTACTTGTAATGGTTATCCAGGAAATATTGCAGATAAGCTAATTAGAAAGAAACAACTTAGGCTAAGAATAAATGAAGTGTCAACTTTTCGAAACGAGAAACAAGAATACAAGTTTATCTCTGTCCCATATAATCATTATACTAAGGGCTTTAAAAGAATTTTTACGGAACTTGATATAACGGTAGTATATAGAACAATGAAAACTTTACAAAAACTATTGGGCAATCCCAAAGATAAACTAAACGATTTCGAAAAGTCGGGAATATCTGAGATCAAATTAATGACTGTGATCTGAAATATTATGGTAAAACACGTAGATCTATTAGAACCCGATTTAAAGAACATCTTGCACATATAAAATAAGAGAGATCTGATAAATCTAGTGTAGCACATATTGTTTTGGAAAATAGTCACTCTATAGATTTAAATTCGTTAGGATTAGTTAGACACGTCAATAATTGTAAAGAATTGGACTCGTACGAAAGTATAATGTTATATAAAAATAATAACCTTATGAATTCCGACAAAGGCCCTATACCAAATAGCCCATTGTATAATTTGTATCTTAAGAACATAAGTATTTAATAACCCAATTACCATATTTTGTTGAAGGGTCAGGTACTTAGGAATTAGTAAATTAGCATGTTGGGTTTTCCCCACTAATTTACCCATAGTTTTTAAGTTTTATATAAGGCATAATTGTACATATTTTCAGTTTTGGTTTACTCTATGATGATGACAGCTTCGCTGTTGAAACGTGCGTTGAGTGAAAAAATAAAAGTTTGGTGTTAGGGTACAAAACTTTATGTTTATACATAAGAGAAATAGTCATGAAAATGTATTAATATACAATACCTTTATTTCAATGAACTCAAGCTTTTATTTTTGTATGTACCTAATTGCCGTATTAAACTATTTCACTCAGTTTTAAACTAATTTAGAGTAATAAGATACTTTTAAGAAGGAAAATTCTAAATAAGAAAATAATATAAACCTATATTAAATGTAATAAAATACAATTTATTTTGATGTTATAACAAATCTTCCTCTGCTCGAATATATTCACCAATGTCTGCTTGATGAAAGCAAACTGTAGCTAATGGTTCTGCAAATTTACATTCTACTGTGGATTTGGCTGCTACTCCAAACCCTAGAGGTAGATCAGACATACTGTAAACAAGAACTCCATTGTATTTTTCGGTGTTTTCGCTAATTCTTCCTAATCCAGATTTCGTCACATGATGACCATATAAAAATTGTTGTTCTGCTGAGGGTTTCAACCATATTTTATTCTAAAACGATATCTGATTGTTAGTGGATTTATAATATAATTATGAGTTAAAATATTTACCTGTGCATATGGCGATAAATAGTTCAGAGCAGTGATATGTAATCTGAACTTGTTTGTTTTTGTAAATTTTCCAAAACATGTACCTGCTGATACCAAACTGTCAGGTGGGATAGTGTTTGCTAATTTCAATATTTTCTCTGACAAATAATAAACGCGATCTTTTTGCTCTCTGAAGCAATATAAACCATCTGGTCTCTCAATTAGCAATTTAATGTTAGGTCCTATGCTAAAAAGATAAACATACAAAATTTCTTCATAGTGTCTTTTATTATTCCTGCGCAAATTTATTCTAATTTTCTTGTCGTATGTTAAACAACTAAAGAGAAGTTCAAGATTGAGCACTGGCCTCTTTCAACCAAAACTTTAGAACACTACAAAAGATACATAAGATACTAGCACCCTTGTCAAAAATTGACTGTCAAATTCAATAGAAAATTTCATTTACAGACTGTATACTGAACACATTAATTTGAAATATGCTGTAATTTTATTTTTAGTTTTACGAAGATTCATTTTCAATTATACTACAAATTTGTATTAACTGGAACTCAGAATTGGTAAAACCTAAGATCACAAATTCCCTTAAAAGACAATGTCCCGAATTGAATAACCATTGCATTAAAAATTGCCACACATTTATCTACAGTTTAAATAACACCAAAAAAATAAGATACAGTTTGTCTTGTATTTATGTGAACCTATACTAGTGAAACAACTCCAAGCAAAGAAAAAGTAATAGCTTTTCAATGTTGCAACGATTTATTCAATAAACTCAACATATCCTTCATATTGTTAAGCAATGGTGCTCTTGAAAATAAAAATAAAATTAAAATTGTTGTCACCTAAAAATTGTTTGTGCCAGTTATCGTTAATGCCGTTAGAATATATTTTTATGTTTTTTAAAATCAGTTCAACTTATCGATGTAAAAAGTGGTTTTAAACAGAATATCATATATTTTTTTAATAAACGTTTGTTTTAAAATCTAATAGTACGGTTAATTTTGATTTAATTCATTTTCAGTACAATATTATTGTAATGTGAGGGGAATTGATCCGATATTTCGTGGAATTCAAAATGTTGTTTGTCTGGCACCCCGAGATTGGACGCTGGCAGTATAGAAATTCCTCGAGTGTTCAAAAACCCATTTAGAGCCTTCTGAGAATAAATATATAAATACGGAAAGCTGAAGTATTCGGTTGCCGTCCAGTAAACAGAAGGTGTTCAAAATTAATTGTAAATAGTTGTGCGAAGATAAAAGTAGTGGAAATAAATTATAGTAAGTTCGACTGAGTGTTTTAAATAAATCCAAGATCCCAGAGTGTGAAAATAAAAACATTACAGTGGCGTCAGGTGTTCGGTGTATTTTTGGAACTTTAGAAGTGGAAAATAAATACACTAACAATGTTTAAAGCGGTGAGTTTGGACCAATTGAAAGTGTCGGATTTAAAGAAAGAACTGCAGGAATGGGATTTTAAAATAAGTGGGAAGACAAGTGAATTAATACAGCAGCTAAGAGATGCCCTAATAAATGAAAGTAGCAATCCCGATTATTTGTTTGAAGTTTCTGGTAATGGGGACATGAGTATCATACTAAAAAACTAGAAGAAAACTTAAAAGAAACATTACAAGCAAATTGCTAGAAAATTCTAAAACCCTAGAAGACAAATTACTAGAAAATTTTAAGCCACATAAATTACAAGAAAATTCTAAAACCGTTGAAGGCAAATTAAAGAAAATACTAAAACTATAAACTAATACTATAAAACTCTAAAACTTTGGACGAATCCTAAGACGCCCAATTGCCGGAAATGCATGGAACAGAAAACGTCTGAAATGCTGGAAGAGAATGAAGTGCGGATAGAGTAGCTAAAACAAGGGGAGAAATTCCACCAAAGAACGAAAGCAGAAACAGTCCAGAAGTAGTGGATTCGAAAATTGCCCTCAAGGAAACAACGCACAAAATGAAACCTCCATCATTTGATGAAAAATCGTGGTGGACTATTTGTCTGCGCCAATTCGAACAAATCTAAATGGATGGTCGGCAGAGGAGAAGGCAATAGCATTAACCCTCGCCTTAAGAGGGGATACTACAAATATTTTGCCAAGGTTGAATACCTTGGAGCAAGAAGTCTACGATCAACTAGTCAAACATTCAGAACCGAGGTATGGACAGACCCATTTAGACCACGTTCATCACTCCCAAGTGAAAAATCGCCACCAGAAATCGAATGAATCCCTACAAGAGTTTGAAGCTGTTATTGCCAGTCTGGTTCGCCTTGCCTATCCAGCTACACCGAAAAATCTGATAGAAAGATTAGCAATGCAAGCGTTTCTGGATGGACTTCGGGACCACGAAGCCAGACAAGCATTGACACGAACTCGACCAACTCGAGTTTTGGAATTCGACTCTGCGGAAAATATCTGTAGAGGTCAGGTCAGAGTCCGAATCACTGAAGGAGCATCATGATAAGGCGGAAATCATAAAGCATCTGTAAGGAAGATTGAAGAGGAAGTCCTTACAGAAAACAGATAACGGAGATGTCGGAAATGTGGTAAGGTAGGACATATATTGAGTCGTTGCAAGGAGAGTAACGGAGTACCGACTTCCTCGTCGGAAAACTAAAAAGGGTCAATGTCATCGTCGACCTGTAGCCAAAAAGCCCCAACTATCAACGCATATGTCGCTTCGCTAAGCCACCGGTGTAACAGTGTCTTTGTAGATGGCTGTATTAATAAGAAGAAATGTGCAATGTTATTGGATACGAGTGCGACACAAAACTGTTATAAAGCCCAAGCTCGTTTTAGAGACGACTCTGATAAAACCACCAAAATGGCAACTACAAACAGCGACAGGAGAAGCAGCTAAGATCCATGGTGAAATAGAGGTTCAAATGGTCTAGAGAAATACAACAATCCAACATCGGACATTAGTGGCGGAGATCGAAGACGAAGTCATCATTGGAATGGATGTCATGAGCTCCAAGAGATTTGAGTTACACTTTATTAAATGTGGAGCAGAAATATTCAAATCGCTCTGTCTGAAGAGATTTGAAGTACTTGCTTCTTTCTTTCATAATAACTATAGTATCGGCTTACAATGCTACTGTGACAAGTACACCGCAATATTTAATCTCCTAGGTTGCATTTTCTGCTTAGGTGTATTATTCTCAATTCCCTTTTTTGAATAAACCAAAAATTAAATGTTCAGATTGCACTTTATTCAAATTTTCTTCAACATTATTTAATGATGATGTTGAATTGGAATTATGACTAATGCCTTTACCCATTAGATTCAAAAACTTAGAGTATCATTTATTGGCTCTCTTCTTTTTACTGTTTACGGTATCAAAATTTTCTTTTCTTGATCGTATTTCATTATACAACGTGCACTCCCACTCATATTTAAAATTCGATGCACGAGTTTTTGCTCGAAAATGATATTTGAATATTGTGGCATTTCAAAAGTTTTCTGTAGATTTGGATAAGCTGCAGCTTTTGTAATTTTTAATCTGCCTGGTGATGAGAATTCTCACCATCCAGCCCAACTACAAGCCGTCGTCAAGACTTTAGTAACCAGATCACAAAGGCTAGCTGACCAGGATAACATCAAACAGGAAATGGACAGTTTGAAAACAGCTCTGAGACTAAACGGATTTACAGACCGAAATATTCAAAGAGCCCTAAAGTCAAAACCGAGACAAACAGACGAGGAGCATGAGACACCAATAACCAAGGCTTATTTACCGTATGTCAAGGGGACCACGGACAGTATTGCAAGAATTCTACGGAGACACAATATCGATACTATTTTCAATACAGACAGAAAAATAAGCACGGTGTTGAGAACTCCGAAGACGAGGATCCCTTTAGAACAACAGGGAGTGTACGAGATTCCATGTGCAGACTGTCATAAAACCTATGTGGGGCAAACTAATAGAAGAATTCAAGCTAGACGTGATGAACACCAGAACGCTGTAAGAAAGCAGGAAAGAACAACATCCATTGCGGAACACGCCACCACGATGTCACACCGAATAGACTTTGAGAACACCAGAGTACTGGCAAATATAGAACACCCGAAATCAAGACTCATAAGAGAGGCAATTGAAATAGCGAAGAGACTTCACAGTCTAAACGCACGCAATGAAATTCAGAACTTATCGAATCGTTGGAAAATCCTATTAAACACCGTACCGGCCCGTACCCGTCCAATAACAACTCAACCGGAAATAACAAATCAGCAGGATGGACCCGTGCCCACTGAGGGCCAAGGGCCAATCACACGCAGCCGTTCACGGTGTCAACCGATAGGCGCCGAGCCGCCGACTATATAACAGCGCGCTCGCTTCAGAAAATCTTAGTATTCGAGTAACTAGAAGCGAAAGCAGAAGGCTACGAGAATTATGTGAACCGACCTGAAGAGGGCAGATGTGACTCTGCCGAAACGTCGTCATTTTACCATCGATTCCGGCAGGGATCAGTTATCAACTACGCGGATGAATTCCCGGAAACCACCTAAAACATATATATATATATATATATATATATATATATATATATATATGTATATATATGTATAATTGATTTCGTAATAACGGCTGAGAACTTTCAAATATTACAAGAAAATATCGGGACGCAGCCAAACATCTTGGGTTACAAAGAAGAAATACTCTTTTAATTTATTTTGATTGAGAGCTTTCGAAATTATTTTATTTCATCGTCAGTCGATATACTACAAACAACACAAAATATTAATAATTTAAAAGAAGTAAAAAACTAAACACTTACGTTAGTTGAGGTTGTAAATGCAGAAAAACGTATACATCTATAAAACTTTAGAATATTTTTAAAATTTTGGCAATTCAACTAACAAAATTGTCACGTTGGCATATTTGATTTGAGACAAGTGATAATTTTTTTTATATATAAAGTACTATTTTTATTATTTGTAACTTACTGATGAATTTAAAAATTATTTAGGAAACAAAAATTCATTGGGTAGCAAAAATTTTACTTTTTATTTAATCAATCTGACAAATCTGTATTATATTCGGATTGATTATGAGTGGTTGAAAACTTATTCACCATTTCCAGTAAGTTACAATAAATTATATTTAAATTATATTTAAAATCTGTCTTTTTATTGATGATATTGGACTGACCGTTAATGAAGACCATCTCCAAGAAGCTATGTTTAAAACTGTTACGTTCATTGGCCAAAACTTGAGGTTTTATAGGACAGGAGAATGGTTATGTTCTAAATAGTGGGTGGCTAAAGTACAACTTTCCTTTTTCAATTTTTTATCACTCTCTCACTCGTGGCAACAATATAATAATCTTTTCACATAAATATAGTTCAATTTAATTTATAAGATGGGATTGGCATTGACCACGATTATTAATTGTTTAATTATTATAATATTGGAAAATCATAAGCCATAACTTAGTTAAGATTAATTAAATGCATAAATATATATTTTTATTTTTATACTCCAATAAATAGACTGCATAAGTGTTTAAAGAAAACATTACATGTTTTCATTTCTATCCATTTTTTAATTAATAACGTGAATAGATTTTAGATAACGTAAAAATATATTCTTAAGGCATTAACGAATTTTTTTACGAGTATTTTTGCATTCAGTGAGGACGCGTGGGTTGGAACAAATTCATTTAAAACTCAGGTGTTCTTTTTTTTTAACGCTCGGAGACGTTGGTTTTTTTTTGACTGCGGTTTTTGTGATGTTAAACTCATTTATACAGGGTGGGCCAGAAATAAATTGCGACCATCAACTTCGTTTTTTCAAATGAAAACATTTGTTTTTTATTTTATTTTTGGATTCTGCATTGAATTCTAACTATTTTTCATGTACAATGTCCTATACCGAAAATTAACAGTTATTAAAAAAATTACATTTTTCAAAATTGAAGAAAAAAACATCAACATATCAAATTAAATGTTCAAATTGTTGACCATTAACTTCCTGACAATACCTAAGACGGTTTTCAAATTCTCGTAACACTTCATTTAGCGTTTGTGGCAGAATTTGTTGTATTTCGGCCCTATTCTATTTTTTAATTCCTCGATATTTTCCGGCTTATTGAAGTAGACTTTGGATTTCAACCTCAAAGCTAAAAATCTAACGGGCTTAGATCTGGAGACCTAGCTGGCCATTCGATATTACCTCTCCTTCCGATCCATCTATTTGGGAAAATATTGTGAAGATAATCTCGCACTGTTCGCGAATAGTGCGGGGGCGCTCCATCCTGTTGAAAACATATCGAATCTGCCAGTATATTGGGCTTTTCACCATTCGAGTAAAGTTCTGGGGGTTAAACAGGGTATTATGTCATTTTGTAATAGGTCTAAATACTTTTCCGAGTTAAGTGTTCCCTTAATAAAAAAGGACCCACAATTCCGGCCAATACGTTATCTTTGTCGGAAAACTGTGTATGCCTTTCCATAATCCAATGCGGGTTTTCTGATGCCCAATATCGAAAATTTTGCCTGTTCTCTGAACCATTTAAACAAAATGTTGCCTCTTCGGAAAAAATTATCTTACTTGAAAAGTGCCGGTTGGCATTGCATCTATCCATCATTATTTCGCATAATTCTACTCTCCGGTCCAAATCAACTTCAGTAAGTTCCTGAAATAAATGACCCTTGTATGGGTGCCATTTATTTCTATGCAAGCATTTTAGTACAGAAGATTTACTTATTGACTGTTCTGCGGCTATTTGTCTAGTGGATTTGTGAGGATTTTCTTGTAAATCGAGCAAAACATTTAATTGTGTATCTTCTGGAAGATGTTTGGTTTTGCAATTGTCTCTTACGTGGCCAAATTCTAGAAACTTTTTTTCTATTTTACTAACTACCGATCGTGTAATAGGCCGCTCCGGGTACTTCATATTAAAGAATTCGCAAACTTCCGAGTTCTGTCGCCATATCCTACCATCGTCAAAATTTCTATTCGCTGCTTTACGCGCCATACTTTGAAACTTTGCAACTGCACTTGACAACTACTTACTTGAAATAAAATTATAGTACAGTTCCTATGGAAATAAACAAGTGTTAAATACTCCAGCATTAAAGAAATGGTTTCCATTCATGCGACTAAAATACCGCCAACAATCATAAAAACCAGACGTAAATAAGTAGGTTCAAACCAACAAACACCTTATTTTTACCGTTGTTTTCTTAACTTCAGAAAGAAATGTCATTTTTTTTAATAACTGCCAATTTTCGGTATAGAACATTGTACATGAAAAATACTTAGAATCCAATGCAGAATTCAAAAATAAAATAAAAAATAATACCTAATCATGTGTTATGTTACGTTAATAATATAGAATTTTTCATTTGATGTTGAAGTCATGAATTTTTCAGCAAATACCAGATAAATTTCGCAATATTCTCAAAGAACATAGTAATGTTAAAACCTGTTGTTATCTAGGTTTAAATTTCTCCAATTAAATTCAATGTAAAGTAACATATTCTATATCAATAATGAGGCATGAAGTAATTTGTTATTATAATGAAAAAATGAAGATATAAAGAAACTCATTGGAGAAATGTCACAGAAAAACAAGCTATCTAAAGATCATGTTACACTAAAAAGAAGCCTAATACACTACCATGAGTGGAGAAGTAATGACATATGCACAAGCCATAAATTGCCTTACAAGTGCAATAAAAGTTTTACAGTAATTATATCATAGTACAAAGTTCTAGTCCCGATGTCATATGGAATAAAATTTGTGACAGAAATTGCGAAACCTTCTATCTTCACTGAAAACATCTGGTGCTACAGTTGAAGGAAAAGATGCTAAATTGTAAATTAAAAAGTAGCAGACTTTGGAGCACAAGATAATGATATTCTAGAAGACTATATGCAAAGCGGTGCGAGCAGTACGTTTCGTCAATGTGACAGCCGCAAACTGCAACTGTGGACTAAAACAAACCTGCAACTGTGGGTTAAAACAAACCAACTGAACGATGCAATAATACAAAATCGCTACAGTCGCCCACCCCACGAATGTTAATCAGGAGACTTTAGTTTTGAGTTACTTAAATTAGATATAACAACAATGGGTATCTGAATAACTTATTAGAAAAATACTATGTGCCAGGTTTTCAATTCATTAGTAGACCATTGGAATATAATGTAATATTTTTATTTTCACATTCTTCGGGTTCAGTTCAGTTCTCGGATTTATTTAAAAACGCAGTTCAACAATTTATATTTACTATACGGCCGTCGAATACTGAATGAATGCTTCCTCAGCTTTCCGTATTTATATATTTCTTCTCGGAATTCTCCAGAACGTCAAAGAGCCACCGGGACCAGCCTAGATTCTTCGAGAACTACATCAAAGCAAGCTGCCGACGTCGATGCGCCAGCCGAATAATATTTCGGATTCCCGAAATATCAGTTGAATACCGATTCCACGAATTATCGGACAAATTCCCGTCACAATAATATGAAAAATGGATTAATAATATTTTCATTGAAACCAAAATATTACAGACTAATTCTATCACACTAGCAATTCTCTTGAACAGTCGTTACCCATTAGGCCCCTATTAGATTGTCAATTTTTTTATAAAACATCTTTGTATAAAGTTATGTGATACAGTAATCCTTAATCATTTACAAATTATCAAATTTATACATCAGAATAACAGATTTTTCTTTATAACATAAATAAAACTTAATCTACTTCATGAAAAAAAATCCTATTTGACAGAATTTTATGTGACTGTTGCCGATATTAAAGATTTACAGTCTTTATTAATTATTCTCTGGCAACTTAAAATATTTGTGTAGTGTTAGTCACACTGTAGAGTCAACCACAGAATATGAAGAGTCAGTCATGGCTTGTATCACACAAAGGTTGCATATTTTGATAAAACAAATTGCATCTGTAGATATTCATTAAAATTTACCAAAAAAAGCCAAATAAATGAGAACATAAGAAGATTAAAGAAAAAAATGTTGTAAGATTCCTTCCTGTCAAAGCGTTTTGTTAAAAAAGCTCATACATAAAAGCTGTTGCAAAAGTGAAATGAATTTATGTATACACTAACAAGACAAATAAAGGCACATTGTGTTGACACACTTGAAAAGTCTGGGATTTTTATATCAGAGAAGATATTAGTCACCAATGTCTGGGCATTAAAGACAGAACAATAGTCCTTGAGGATGGGAGACAGTTAAAAAGCAAAACCAGTTATTATCTGGAGTTGTTTCCTTGTTTAGAGCTGATAAGAAAGATAATCATTTTTTTTTCAATTCTTCTGAAGATACTAGAGACATTACCCAATCCTAGTCTGACCCTTAAAGATTATAAAAGACTATATTTTTGAAAAATCTACTTAAAAATGTTAAGTTTTTGTAATATGTTAATATAAGTTTTAATGTTTCATTCAAGAATTACTATGAATTGCATGAAAGTGACAGTAGTGTCAGTCTTGTCTTGGACTGTAGTACCAGTCACACATTATTATTTTAATAAAATATTTAGTAAAAACCCAGTTTTTTTTCTTACTATCACCCAATAGTTTGTATCTTGCACTCTGGTTACAGATACAAGTTTAAATAATACAGTCGTACAGAGGGAGATTTTTGAAATTTTAAAACATTCTGAAACACAACTTCTGTTTGTGTGTAGTGTCAGCCACATTTGCAGTTCATTAAAGTAAATATATTTCACAAGTTTCTAAATGAAAACATTTTTAACCACAAAGAGATAATAGGAGGATCAACAGTAAAAAACTTAATAAAGTTGCTTTTAAAATATGTGGTGTTAATAAAATAAAGCAAAATGTACCACAATTCTGTCAAATGTAGTCAGTTACTTTTGGAATTACCATGGGTTATAATATGAGTACAAACCATATTTATTATTTTCCAATATCATGGTGTTATAAGAGAAAAGTGGGGAGTGATTTCATGAAGAACAGAAATGCCCAGATATTATTTGTTAAAGGCCTGCAAATGTATAATCAATTACCAATGATTATTTAAAATTAAAATACTTGAGTATGTAAGGGTGAACTGTGTTTGACAATATTACCATTATTATATGGGCATTTAAATGTTGTTTGTATATGTTTTTGATTTGTAATTATTTAGAGTTTTTCTCACTAGATTTTAAAGAGAATCAACAAAATTGTATATACAAAAGAGTTGTGAAGAAAGTATAAAAGATATCATGTCTGTTAAAATTGAGGTATATAACACCACACTTGAAAGCAACTTGACCACTATATATGCTCTCTTGATTTTTTTGTGCTACCATGTGTATAAAAACAACTACTTTCCTTAGTTATATTAGGTAAAATTGACAAAATGATCTAACATTCTTCTGAAATGTAGGAATATACAGCTTTTTCTCAATTGTGGTGTTACTTATTGAGTGTGATAAAGGCTTTCACACTATTTCCAAATTGGTAATATAAAAAAATTGAAATATACATTAAAACATTGTATTTAATTTTGAAATCTAAAGACAGTAAAAAATACTATAGCAGCATAACCCCTTATACTTTTTATATTTAATAACTTACTACTTAGCTAATTTTTCAAACAGTATTTTAGTTCTTTCTTCGGATAAACACTTCATGTTTCAATATTTAAAATTATAAACTACTCCAATAATATAAAAATATAAACCTTAACCTAAGTTAGTCACGCAGGTCACGCTATTTGATTTTCTTCTTGTCTATGTTTGACTTATGGAGTGTTGAGTAAAAGGAGGACACACTCTGTGTATCAAAAAGTGTCCACAAAAGGTTATCAATTTGGGGGCGCCACTGGGACGACGGGGTAATTTGTTCGTAGAATAACATTTAAAAGAGAATTGAAAATTCTAACCTATACATTTTACAAATTACAACAGCAGATTATAATATGTTTTTTTATAATAAAAAGTAAGTATTTCTAAAAATAAATGCTGTAAAGTTTTTATTTACTTGTTATAAATGTAGTATTATTGACATGATTAAATTGAAAATTATGTTCAGTTAGTTATATTCCCACAAAATATTCTCTCCATATGATCTGCGAAATAAACCAACCAAAAATGTGTAGGTAAATAAGAAAAGATGGTTTTGTTACATGCCTGAGAGCTAACATTAACACCAAAAACTGACGCTCAAGATTGGTTAATTATTAATAGGAATTTATGAAGTTAGAACAGAACCTATCAAGAATGTTTTTTTGAAAATGTGTTGTAAAGTTGTAAGTTCACATCCAAAAATTGCAAATTTAAACATCATAGTTAAATAACCAGATTTAAAATGATTGGTAAAATTTGTATTTAATATTAATAAATGTATTCAGTCAATGAAATACATCGTACATAGATAAAAATGACTTGCAAGCAAAATTTTATTTGTACATTTTTTTAGGAGTCAAGATAAATATCCTACACACATTAAACTCTGAAGAACCCATTATTATATAATTACTAAACTGATTATGGCATTGTCCATCGAGAACTTCAACAAACTTCTGAAGATATTTTTCCAGGGCCATTCAGCAGGCGTACCTTTGGAAATATTTAAAATAGACCTACAGAAGCAAGATGCCAAAAATAGTCATTTAATTGTAGTTAATGGAGACAAGAAAAAATATATGGAAAACCAGTGTGTGAAAATGTTAGAATCATTGAAAAAGAAACTATTCTAGCATAAAAGTGAAATTTGTTCCATAATGATAACAGAAGAGATAACTTAATTATAGCAGTTTATTCAGTGATGAAAAGAATTGTTAATTACCTTTTATCCAGAGAAAGGTGAACAAGGAACTAGAAACACCAACCAAATATGTAATATGAACACAAGAATGTAAAAATAAATAATTTTTATTTACATCTAATTCACCAACATCTATTTGTTAATAAGTATAAAAATATTACAAATATACAAATTTTTCCCAATGTTTAACTGTTTCCAAAAGTTTTATAAGAAAATAACAATTATAAAATCACTCCATTTTATAAAAAGTCAAAACTGGGGCACACGCTTATTAATTTATATCACAATTAACACACTCTAAACCCATCACTTGCAGAGATTACAAAAAACGGAGACAACCATTTACAAAGAGAAGTTCACATAACAGATTTTCTACGTTTTATTTACGATTTTTACTAATAATTTTACATCATTCTCACTTTTTCAGCCGCTTCACTTCTAAATGTAGGATTTGTGCATTTCAATCCGTTGACAATTAACTTCATAACATACCCTGAGGTCACACTTGCGCCATTCTGGTCATTTCTTGAACTTCTTATTTGAAACCGTCCGCTGGACACTTTTTCAGTTTTATTCCCATATAGGTTTGTCCCAAAGAGGTTTATACGTAGAGTGAATTAGGTATGGGCGTTATTGTAAGTGGCTGTTTTCCAGTTAGCAGAGCACAAGTGATTTTGTGCCGCACAGTGCGGCAATTTTTAGGACGTTAATTGGAACATGGTTGTTTTAAAACCAACCGGTAGAGTACACTGATCACCATAAGGTTAAAAGTGTATTACTCATAAGTTATCAATTGACGTTTATGTGTACGTAAATTATTTACAGAATAATTCAATAATGGTTGTTTTGCAATTATTAGAGCACAAGGTGTTTTTCTGTCGCACTATACCGTAATTTTCGGGCGTTAATTGGAACATACTTCATGTTTTATGATAAAGTTTTATGTTTACTAAGTAAACCTACATAAAACATCCCAAAGGCACAGTTATTTCTTGTGCTCATTTGTGCGAGCTAGTGCTGTAATTGGAACACTCAGTGCTAGCACTGTGCCGCACTGTGCTCAATTGTGCGCTAATTGGAAAACAGGGAGTGGCAGTGTAATAACAGTAGAAAGAGAAAGACAATATCAGGGAGCGCTTGCTATGTCTCTACCCTACCAATAGTAGGCGTCACCACTGACACTGACCAATCAGGAACGACAAGCTTATTCTCTCTCTCTTTCTATTGATAATACATGAATTTCGCTACTTCACGTGCTCTACAGTATTAATCTCTTTGGTTTGTCCTCCTTTCACTCTACACTCCATAGTTTGACTTGACAAAATAAACGAATAATTACCAAAGATTTGTATTACATAGACTGAACTTTTAATCCTGTTTTTCATTTAGTCTCCATCTGATAGCCAAATTTTCGGAATTCTTCTTCGTCTTAGAGATGGTTTCAATGTTAAAAATTTTCTAAAAAAAACCGCCACTTTGTGACATCACCGTGTGTTGGGCCCGCTCTCAATTTGTTGTGGCGCTTTGTCTGTTGACAGTTGAAGGGTTTTTCTGGTTTTGTTTCATCTGTTTAATGTGATATAATTAGAAAAGGTTACGGTGTAAATATTAGCAGCCACTTTGTGACGTGTATTTTCGGATAAAATTTACATCTATCGAGCAATCCTTTGTAAATTATCTTTGGAGGTAGCCAATTATTTTGCGGACAAAAATAGTTGTCAAACCAACCAGTATGTGGCACTGCCTATCGTGTGATAGGTCTTATTAATTACTCAATGAATTGTACACAAAGAACAGATATTTACATACAACACACAAGTAAACAAGAAGAAGCAAATTTGTCCACAGATCATACAATTATAGATTTGTCAAATATTTATTGTATGATCTGTGATATTTATTGTATGATCTGTGAAAACTATTATCTTTTCTGTCAATTTTAGAAAATAATGAAAATAGTTTAGATATAAAGTGAAACCTGTGAAACTAATCAAGATTATAAATGTTTGAAATTTGATAGATAAAGTTTGGTTTTGGTGATAAATATCTAGAAAAATATGAGTAGACTCAAGAAAAGTCCAGGTCCAGTGCCACCAAGGTGGTTACACTGCCCCAGAAAATCAAATGGTTTAATAGCTGACAAATTTATTGCAATGAAAACCCCTCTTGACTCTAATTTTGATGATCAAGTCCCCCCAGAATGCAGGTTTACTCCAAAAATGGTTTTTGACATTTGCAAATTAAAAAAGGTAAATATAAAAAGCTAGATATTTCTAAAGAAATAGCTTTTTATCTCTATATTGAAAATCTAATATATTATGATTGTTGTGGACTTATAATAACAAACATTTAATGAAGTTTTATAAAGTAATGTTGCAATAAGAGAGTTAACTACCTTTAACAAAAATCATTTATTTATGCATTAGCTTAGTTATATTATTAAAACAACTTGTGAAAAATCATGATTTATTTCCATCACTGGAACATCTGTAGAACCTGTGGTGTATTACAGATGTATATAAACACATAGTTTTGTATGTAAATTCAAAATGATTGTTCAGAAAGTCCTTGATTATTTTGACTGCTTGTTAGGGTTTTCTCTCATCACTTCTTACCATAACAGATAAGTATTAAAAAGTTGTAATGGTCAAAGTATAGTTGAGACAATTTCAAACACTTGAGAAATAAGGCAAAACTAAAACATACAGTGACTGACAATGACTCCAGGCTTGGACCTGAACATCTCCATAACACATAAGTTTATACTTACAATATACAATACAAATACCAGAGAAATAAGAGAAACCATTTCTAAATGTATTTGTCTATTAACTCTCTCTTAGTGATAATAGTTTTAGAGATTTCCCTCTTCTACTACTCCTAAACAGTCTCTTTCAGATTCTTAGGAGGATAGTTGCTTGTTTAGTCAAAAACGTTGAATTTTTTAAGGTTCTCTGCATCTGATTAATGTAAAATAAAGGAGAAATATTAATATATATATTTTTTAAATTCAGAACTCATAGTTTAAAAAATATGAAAACTGAACATTACTCACTTAATCTCTTAAACTGATGGGCTTAAAAAAGTTATGAAAAAAATCAGGAATCTAAGGCTTCACCCATATGAAAATCCTGAAGCTGATTTGGTAGGTGAACTAAAAAATTAAGCACATCATGTACCAAATAAAATGAAAGGTCTCATTGTGAGAAGACAAACATACTTCTTTATTTTAAAATGTACATTTTAAAAATATTAAAAAAATGGAGTATTCCACCACTTGTTTTTGAAATTACAGATCAAATATTTTTGAAAGAAATAGGGAATATTTAGCTTCTTCTATATTTTATAGCAAGGGTTCATTTTTGGGGGGCAAATTAAGAAATTCAAAAAGTTTGTTGCTCCTGCTATAGTGTAATTCCATTATAAATTAGAAAAAAAAACAATGAACAGACACAATAATCCAGGACCTCCTCAATAATTATTTCAAAATTAATATTACAACCATCAAGAGTAAATAATGTTTCTAATAGAAATTAAAGTTTATTTCAGTTCACTACTCTGCATGTAGATGTGGTGATTTACATAAATAAATCAGCTTTAATAACAAATTGAAAAAGACAAGTGGTAAAGTTGTGTAATTTCGAGATCCAGCTAAACTTCATTTATATATAAGTAATAATTAATAAAATCATAATGTATTTCCAAACAATCCTTTGGCAGGATAATGTTTTTACAACAACATTCAAAATTTGTATCATGAATAATAGTTGAGGTTTTTTTACTTAATATTTAAGCATTTGTTAGGAATAACACCACATACACATTTCTGTATATTTCCAAACATTTCGGGTGTAGCCCATTGTCAATGTTCTTCATTATCATTGTCAGCAGGGTCTGTCCTAGACCTTGAAATGCGTGAAAAATACAGAATATTAGTCCAAACATTTCAAGGTCTAAATCAAACCCCATTTTCAATGGTATTTACACAAATGAACAAGAAATTAAAAAAAGTAAAAATGAAAAGGATTCATAATGACAAATTTTGTAAATCACTTTTTGAGATATGCAAACTTTCAAGTTTATGGGTGTGTTATTCCCAAAAAACTCAGAAAAAAAAGAGATGCCACAATTATCATTCAGAAAACGGTATATGTATTGTTATTCCCAACAAGTGCATAAACATATTTTTTCCATGTCCTTAAAACATCCTGCATAGAGAACAGTAAACCAAAGTTTATTATCAAAAATGCCAGAATTGTATATAATTAGTTATTAATTAAAGTTACTTTATTTGATTGAACATGAGATGTGCATAATGACGTTTAATTATCTATGTATCTGATGTTACTTTTACAAAAAAATGAAATTTCAAATAGTTCTCAAATTTGTACAGAAGTTTTATCCCCATCAATATTTTAAAAATATTCTGATTGCCATTTGAGACTTATAAATAAAGTCAAAGTGATCAAAGAAAACTTAATTTCTGGGTGTGTATTTCTAAACAATAATAATAGTAAACAAAGAAAATAGTTTTATTCATCACTATTTAACAGTCAAATTTTTTAAATCAAAGTGGTTATTACAGATTATAAGTACTAAACAATGTTCCCTACTTTCTTGAAAATTTAGGATATTTCATTGATATCATTAAGCTTAATTTATGACATTGTTTAGAAAAAATTGTAATATAGCTATTATTTGCAGATCAAAATTGGGCTGTGGATAGATTTAACAAATACCACAAGATTTTATGATAAAAAGGAAGTTGAAGAAAATGATTGCAAATATTTAAAATTGCAATGCAGAGGCCATGGAGAAACACCATCAAAAGACCAAACTATGCTTTTTATTACTTTTGTGGATAATTTTATTCGTCGTTCACCTTTGGAAAATATTGCAGTACATTGTACACATGGGTTTAATCGAACAGGATTTCTTCTTGTTTCATATATGGTTGAAAAAATGGAGTTTTCTTTGGAGCTGGCTTTGGAGAAGTTTTCAAGTAGTCGGTAATAGTTTATATATTGTTATTAAATAAAATATGTGACTGATAACCTGTGCTTAGAATGGATTAACTGTGATTTTCCGGGCTATTTTGTCTTGTTCTATTAGAATTTTGCAAGACGGCCACGGCAAAATCGCCCGGAAAATCACAGTTTATCCATTAATACCAGCTGTAAGGCCTGTATATAAAATCATATACTTAATACTGAATGTGTATTGTAATAGGCTGAGCGGTAGGGCGCCCGATTTCCCGTTTAAATTTATTATATTCACTGTGATTTATTGAGGACATACAATATGCTAGTTTTTGTGAATTTATTTCAATGTTTGACTTTTAATCAGAAGTTTCTGTTTTTGTAAATAACTTTTAATTGCCCTCAAATTTAAGATGATTACTAAACAAAAAAGGCTGCAATTTAGTATTAACAACTTTTTGTTTTAAATCATTAGGAGTAGATATGTTAAATACAGTGGTTGTAAAAAATTGGTTTAAATGTTTTAAAGGCATATTTTGGATACTAGTGCATCAAATTTGGTTCTACATTTTATTCAGTTTGGGTCAATATGCTGTCAATTTTGTATGGAAAGCTGTATTTTTCGAATTTTCTGAAGTTGCAGACTTCAATTTACAATATTGTAAATTTACCATGGGTTCTATCGCTATATTATCATTATCCGATATTTGGGTTTCCCCTCACAGTAGAGAATTAGTTCAAAGGGTAAGTTGAAGATATATGCACGCCTTACCCTTTTTCAACTTGTAATACATACTGAAAAACTATCTTCCGTTAATTTGATTAGAAAGGTAATCAAGATGCAAAAGTTAAGAAATAACAATGCAAACAAATCAAATAACATACATTTTAATTAAGGTTTTGGAAAAGCTATACTGTTATTTCTAAGAGTATACAAAATTTGATAATGTTGTAGTAAAATATCAAACATTTTCAGTGGATTGAATAATTAATGTGATCAAATAATTATGAGCAGGAAAACATGAGGATACACAGGTTATTTCAACACATCTCATAATTATTTATAGTACTGAAGTATTTTGACACTACAGTTAGTAGGATATAATGATTCAAAGATGCTAATAAATTTAATGAAACATATGATAACAACATATTTATTTTTCTTTAACGTCACTCATATAAGATGTTGAATTTGAATTTCGTAATGAATAAATAGAAATATTGAGATGTTATTTTTATACTACCATTTCTACATGTTTGAATGTAAATCATGTGTTTAAAATCAATATTTTATTTATATATGTTATATTAAAAAAAGAACCAACTTCAGCTTACTTAAAATAAAAACCGTTTAGAAATCTCTCTCTCTCTCTCTCACACACACACACACACACACACCGTCCTGTAACGCAAATATCCACTCTGTACAACTATAGTTTGGCTCCACTCTTATTTCAACCACCTTGTTTACGCAACTACGTGTGTGCCAGTTACATAGAAGGATGGTTGAAATAAACCATTCCTTCTATGTAACTGCTTATATACCACCTAATATATAGGTTATCTTTTATAACACTATTTACAAATGTGATTGGTTATTTTTTCCTCAATCATGTAAAAAGGGCTGAACGGTAAGGACCGAACCTTTCTTCTGCGATAAGATATTAACAGTAACGGTGTTTTTATATTAACAACAATAGGGATTAAATTCCTGTATTTTATTCATTATGTAAATAATAAATCAACCCTTAAACTCACTTGTGGCAACAAACTACAATAAATGTTATTTTCGCTATAGGGATGAAGCCAATATGTGTATTTCGACGGGTTCTAAGAAAATTCTATGCTAAAATCATCATTTTTCATTTTCTCGAAAATGACAGTTGTTTCCGTTATAAAATTTGTCAGATATGAAACATATTTGTAGGTTGCATGCATCTTGTATGACGTGGACAGAACGTAAGAAGCAAAATACGACTATCGTCATATGCAGCATGCATGCAGCCTACAAATGACGCTAGGTGGACAGTTTTTTTGCATATATTTTTCCGATTTTCTGAAAATGGTATGTTTTATGTAGAAAAATATAAGAAATCAAGCGGGAACATATCTTTGCAGAATACAATTGACAATATTCAAATTGCTTGAGCAGTTTTAGATTAGAGAAAACAGTGAAGATTCATTGAAATTCACTAAAATGTTGTCCCTTAATTGCTGTTTTTCTGTTTTTCTGGAAAACCGTAAATGTCAAGTTATAGAAAATTTATATGGTACCTTTCTGTGATATTCCGTAATACACTGCCGTTTAAATCATCAAATATGCCTAAGCCGTTTTTGAATAAATCTCTGAGCATACATAAAAAAACGTGACGACGAATTGGTAACCTCCTCTTTTTTGGAAGTCGGTTAAAAATGAGTAAAATGTATAAAATGAATAGAAATTTACTTTGCCTGGTATAGTCGCTTTTCATATCAAATTTATCTTATGTATAAATTTTGTGTTTTTCCAGACCAGTTGGCATTTACAAACAAGATTACATTGATGAGCTGTACAGTCGTTACGATGAGATGGATGAAGTCATTCCAGCGCCACCCCTCCCTGATTGGTGTTTAGAAAGTGATGATACACCTAGTAATCTGGATGATTTTGATGACATCTGTGATGAGGGGTCAACTTCACAGTAAGTTAAAAATTAAATTTCCCAATAAATAAGTAGTATTTAAAAAATTGTAAATAACATGAATATATAAATAATTTAGAAATGCTGGTTGAAGAGGTATTTTCTCTAGCTAACTTTAAATGCATTCCATGTTAATTTTTTTTTTGGATTATCCTAGAGATATATGAATTAATGAACACAAACTATTATAGTAACACTTGATGGAAGTTTTTTGTTACATTTTTGTTTTGTATGGTGTGGTGGCATTCATCTGTTGGTTATTTGGTCTATTCTGTTTTTTTAAGGATGGATTTGCAATTACAATTTTATTTATGAAAATTCTGTTTCTTATAAATTCTGTTTTGTAGTAAAAATTAAAATTCAATTAATATAAGTACTAAATTTAATCTTGAACATTTTTTTAGCACATGAAACATTTATCATTTAATTTAATGATGTATCTGTGAACTTTCAGTTCTATCAAAATTGAGAAATTAATACTTTTTGGTCTATTTTGACACTATTTATTAGTATATTCTGTTAACATAAGCTGACCTTTTTTTAATGTAATCTTCTGTGATCCAATAATACATTTAAAACATATGAAATCTTATCCAGGCACAATTGAAGCTCTTTGGAGGGTATAAATAAATAAAAAGTCATGTTTGTTTCAGAACATTAGCATCAAGATTAAAGTGTATTGAAATTTTATTGGAAATTTCTTTCATTTTACAACTTTATCAGTGTTATATCAAATAACCTAATAATCTTCAAAATGAATAACTTGCAAAAATATTGGAAAAGTCAACACAGATTTATCCTTATTATTTGAATTTAACAAAAACAGTAGACATATGCGTTGAAAGAAATGATCATTTTAAAATGTCCTTTAAAGTTACCTTTTTATGTGTACCGATTCAGTATTTAAAAAAATATATAATTGTAAAATAAATCGACTGTATTCCAGATTGAATAATACTAAGAAAAGTAGAGGAGGTAAAGGCGGCAAAATTCCCAAATTTATGGAAGGCATACCAGGTGTAGAGGCTTTCACAGTTCAGCCAAAAGCGGGTCAACTGCAAAAACAAGTTCAACGAATGTGCGGTTGGAAATCAAAAGGTTTTCCTGGAAGTCAGCCTGTTTCAATGGACATTGACAATATTAAACTGCTGAGTATAAAACCTTACAGGTAATAAATTTCTTCTTATTTATTTACTTCATTGAATGTTTTCCAGAGTATATTTTAAGAGTTCATTTTAAATGCGTGGTTTTCTAAAATTCACAATAATTTTCGACTCATATAAGTGAAGAAGGTGACAACTAGGTCCTATGACTTGTAACCAAATCAATAGAATAAAAATAGATCTATTTTACAAATGGGTAGTCCATACATACTTAAAACATAAAATCAACTCCAAATGAGCATTGCATTTTTTTAAAACAATAAAAATGTATATTACTTTTATTATTTTGCCTGTAGATTAGGATATCTCTCCTCAGTTTGCCCAGGCCACTGGTATTTACAGAAATTATTCCTCTCAGATAATCTGAGAGGTCCTGTATATAAATAAGTGTTTTAGCTGGAAGTTTATTCATAAATGTTTGCTTTGATACAATTTTTCTTGTTGTGCAGTGATAATTTGGTTGGTATTGACAGTATTGTTTTTTTGTTCATTCACCAATAGGTTTTCCCATCCCCTGTCCAGATCATTGAAGGTGTCCCTATTTGCGCTATATTTACAGCTGCTTTAAGTTTTCTCTTTTTTAAATTTTCTTCTTTTTACAGATTTTTTTCTTTTTACAGATTTTTTTATCCCAGTTTATCTTATGGCTATATTAATAGATATTTGAATTTTAACCCCAACCCTTTGAATGTAAAGAAAAGTGTTGTACAGTACTTATATGTTGATGAACAAAAATAATATCTTCAAGTCACATTACCTAAGAACATCTACTTCAAAATTAATATCTAAAAGTTTTTATAAATAAAACTATAAGTGAACAACTAGAACGAATGGGGCCACAACAAAACAAAATAAACAACCAACACACCCTTAATACAAAACAAGCACAATCAATGTACCTACCTGAAAAATCAGCATTTAGGAAATAAATTAGATGTTAAAACCGTTTTTAAAACAACTCAACATTTGAAGAAGTGTGTGTACAGTGCTACTTGTGATTGTGGCCATATTTGTACCAGTAAGACTTCAAGACCTTTAGAAGTAAGGGAAAGGAACACCAATATAATATTTCCCGAAGACATGTGGACCATTCAAATTTGGCCTACCATATATTAAACAGCACCGGCGTCATGTTGACAGAAAGAAAATTAAAATAATTTGGTCAAGTGCGAGTTGGACTTGCATAATAAGGGTTCCGTAGCTTCTTCAAGATTCTAATATTCCAGTTTCAGACAAGCAGGGAATGAGTGAATTTTCTTATATTTACCCTAATATCTTTTAAAGCATTTTAAATCTATAAAAAATTTACACTTTTATTTTCCACACATACACTTTTTATTTTATCTGTTTCATGATTCGCTTGATTTTTATAAAAATATGTCTTTAATTTTCTAATTTGGCCCCCAAAATTAACATTAGAGTTTGATTTTACTAATAAACTTTCAGGGAAACCTTTTATAATCTACTCTCTGAATTTTAGGCTCTGTAGATTGGAAGAGAAAGGCGAAAAGGTCAAGTTTTAAATAATAAATTATTAAATCTTGAAGGCAAATTATTTAAAAATACAAATAAAATATATTTTTTAAAATTTTAGAGTGTAGTTTCTAAAGTGGGAATTAAGTTGATTTTTGATATTTTTGTTAATATCTTTTAAACAAATGATTTAAAAATATGATATATTTGTAATTCACATAATGAGCCATTTATTTGATAAATTACATGATGCATTTGAAAATTTAATTTGTATTTTCCATTTAATTCTATAATTTGCCCCCATAATTAATATTGGGATTTTCTACTAATTTTTCTTCTAAATTTCAAGTGAGCCTCAGTACCCCTAATTATTTTCAAAATTTTACGTATTATGGTTTCGGAAATAAAGCGGGAAATGAGAATTTTATTATATTTATTTGTTAAAGTCTTGTAAACTATTAATTTTAAAAATATGAAAAATATATATTTGAATTCCTCATAATGAGCCCTTTCATTTGATTATTGCATGATGCGTTATTTTTTTTTTCTTTTTAAATGTATAATTTTGCCCCCAAAATTAATATTAGAGATTTTTTCGTATTTTTCCTGTAAACAAAAATTTTTAGGTCTTATAGTATATTAGATATATTAGAGGTTTCTCCTTATTTGTCCGGTAAAATTCAGGTGAGGCCCTATATCTTCAATTTTTTTTCAAAATTTTTTACGACTTATAGTTTCGGAGATAAGGTAGGGGGAATGGGTAAACATTTTTATATTTTTGTTAATATCTTTAAAATAATTTATTTTAAAATATAAAAAAATATATTTGTTTTCGCCATAATGAGCCCTTTCATTTGATATATTACATG
This sequence comes from Octodonta nipae, assembly GCA_034190945.1. NCBI lineage: Eukaryota > Metazoa > Arthropoda > Insecta > Coleoptera > Chrysomelidae > Octodonta > Octodonta nipae. Next base: position 58,408,994 of record CM067223.1, read on the forward strand.
ATGTGTTAGAAACAATTTTAATTTTATATTTTTCATTTAATTCTGTAATTTGACCCCCAAAATTAATATTAGAGGTTTCTCTTTATTTGTCCAGTAAAATTCAGGTGACGCCCTATATATCTAAATTTTTCAAAATTTTACTTCTCATAGTATCGGCGATAAGGGGGTGGGGGACTGTCAATTGTTTTAGTTTCCCCCCAGAAGTACCCCTAAAACCAAAATTTCTCCATTTACGATATGTGCTCCTCATCTGGTCACCAAACTATACACTGTTACCAAATTTCAACCTTTTGGGCCCAGTAGTTCAGGAGAAAATTGCTGTGATGTGAGAAAGGGAGAAATCCTGAGTGAGATTATTATATTGTATATACGGAACCCTAAAAAGAATAAACTTAAGAAAGCTACCTGGATTATGGGTAAACAACGCGAAAATCACATTCAATTGATCTGGACAACTGGAAAAATAGTCACCGTCAGAGTTGTTTGGCACATAAAAAAGTATCTAAGCGGAAGTCATATTACTTTGGTTCATTATTCAGAGAGAATGAAATACTCAAAAAATGATTTTTATAAACCCTGATGGAATAACAAATTGTTCCTTGAGAAAAGTCGAAAAAACGTTTTAAAATCTTATCTCTGTTATGATTAAGCGAACATTTTCCGGAAGTGATAGTGTATTGTATACTACATTTATATGTATACATTATAGACGTGAAATAAAAACGATTGTCACATTAATAGCTGGTGAATAATTATTTACAATGTTAAAAAATAAAATATTATTTTGTTAGTGACACCCTATTAGATAACCTGAATTATCTGATTTCAATTTACCAAAGTGATTAATTACATTTTATGTATACTTAAACAGGGTGAGCATGAAATGTGTCTCAATAATACAGTATACACATAACAAGTGTTTTGTAAATATCACCTTAGTTAACCTGAGTTGTCCACTTTGAATTTACTATATGTACCCTGAAAGTAGAAATTTTAACCTACAATTGGTTTATCTCAAATTTCCGTATGAATACAAAATATTCTAAGATAGATTAATAGTAGTTGATAATTTCTATTTTCAGAATACATTTGGTAAATTGGGTAATCTTCATGGAGTTTGGTTTACTCTAAGAAGATGACAACTTAGAGTTGTTAAAATGGCGTTGAATGTTTTAAATAAAGGTTTGGTTTTAGGGTGCAAAACTGTTTTTTACGTTTATACTGAAACCAAACAAATATGTTTTAATATGTACAATATAATAATAATAGTTTATTTTGCACATTAAAAAAAAATCTTAAATACAATATGTTAAGTACAATAATAATAAGAGTATAAATGCAAAGGTTCAAAACAGTAAAAACTTATACAAAGTGGACGCCCTTTTATTTGTGAACCTTACAGATGCTAATAGGTCCCAATACCTACATACATGTAAACAAAAAACAAATACAAAATAATATTAAATAATAAAAACAAACAAAAAACCTTGAATATTGTAAATAGTTATGTTAAAAAAATTCTATACTTTATTTCCATGATGATAGTTTGAGATCTTTAATAAATGTAGGAGCACATATAATTTATAAATCTGAAATGAAAAAGATCTCTTAAAAGTTGTGGTGTGATGACTGGGTGGAGTTATTAGACCATGATATCATACATTAATGTTATGAAAGTAATTTTATTTAAAAGAGGAATTAGATACAGTTCTCTTATCACTTTTGTACAGCTTTTTTGGATATGGCTAAATTTACATACAAAGTTGCATACAAGTTTCATACAATGTGTTTTTTTTTTACTTACACAGTAGAAATCAGGTCTATTTATCTCATTATTCTTTAATACAACTTTTATGGGTATCATTGAATTCAAAGTTACATGTTCAAAAATTATGCTTGTTTACTTTTGACTTGCTTCTGTCTGTTAAATTATTGATTTGTTTCTTTTTAAGGGTTTCTTGGAAAGCAGATGGTACAAGATACATGATGCTTATTGACGGCGAACGAGAAGTGTATTTCTTTGATAGAGATAACAATATTTTTATAGTAGAAGGACTTAGATTTGTACATAAAAAGGATCTTAAAACTCATTTAGTTAATACTTTATTAGACGGGGTAAGTTTTCTTTAAAATGTATTTTTGACGTTGAAACATGTCGGATTTTTAGGAAATGGTTATAGATAAAGTCAACGGTGAAAATATACCCAGGTATCTGGTGTACGACATCATCAAATTTCAAGGCCAGGATGTTGGTTTAACGCCGTTCTATCCAGTTCGAACGAGGTGCATTGAAGACGAAATAATTAATCCTAGAAATGGTGCAATTAAAAAGGGATACATTGACAAAACTAGGGAACCTTTTAGTGTTAGGAAAAAAGATTTCTGGGACGTTACTCAGGCAGCTAGTTTACTCGGAGTGAAATTTGCTCAGACTCTTTCACATGAACCGGATGGTTTAATATTTCAACCGTCCAAAGAAGTAAGTATTTCTGTATATATTGCTTGTTTATAAATGAGTGGGTCATCTGTTAGTTGAATTTTAATTAACATGTTCCTTTTGACGCCGTCAATTTTCACTCAAGAATTTGTTCAAAACAGTTTGGTTAAAAGCCTCCACTGACAGAAAATGCATAGGTATACTTTGGAACAACTTATTTTTAAAATAGGCATAGGTTTGTTTAAAACTGCTCGAAAAATCCGTATATGTATATATGTCTGGCGCACATATATACAAATTATTATAAAAATGTGGAAATTTTTTATAAACACTTATTTTGAAGTTTCATATTAAAAGTTATTTAGACTAAGATTTTCTACAAGACCAGTTATAGCAATTTTGAAAAATGCTAAAGATTTTCTCGAATAATGGAAAAAAATTGTCCTTTATTTTAACAGTTTCTGAAACTTGCAAAGAGACGTTAATTCAGTAAAAATCAGTTAAATAAAACATGCAGATAAAGAACGTTATAAATAACACAGACCGACAACATTTTTATCTGGAAACCAGAATATACTTACCTGTGGCCCGGTTCTTGAAATCATACTATGCGACCAAAACGCTCGTATGCGGCCCTGCGATCGTACACGAAATATATTCCATTGAAAAACAAATTTGTTCGGTCGTACACGATCTTCGAGAATACCGATTTCTATTAGTTTTCACTTGACTGACGTCATCCGTCGAGGGTAGAGCGTTCGCATGGAGTCAAGAATCGGGGCTCAGAAGGTTTTTGATTCGCTGAATTCAAATCTGGCCCCAAAATTGCTCTAACACGTCAGGATTTTGAGATATGTTAACCTAAAAGTGCAAAAACACCATTTTTGTCCATTTTTGAAGACTATATAGCTGACAAAAAAATACACATAATCTTAAAGTATAAATATAAAGTATTTCTCTTTCGAATGGCGTTGAGGTTACTCCGTTACTCCAATATCTTTTTTTTTGCTAAGATAAAGCGATTTTAAATTTATAAATTTGCTAATTTTCCTATAGCTTTTTACCGCTCTCAGCTGAAACCAGAGTCACGAAACGTGTTTTTTGAATTTGTGATCTACTGTATCATACCTACGTTATTTCAGTGATTTTCCAGCTATAGGAAAATTGCAAATTTATAAATTTAAAATCACTTAAAAAAAGAAGATATTTGAGCAAACTCAAGACCATTCGAAAAATAAATACATACTTTAAGATGCTCTATGTATTTTTTTTGTGAACAATCAATATATAATCTTAATAATGAGTGTTTTTGCACTTTTAGCTTAGGATATCTCAAAATCCTGACATGCAGCCAAAATTGAATTCAGCGCATCAAAAACCTCCAGGAAAGTATACTTTGGTTTCTCGACAAAAAAGTCGGTTTCATTTTGTCGGCCTGTGTAATTATAAGTTCCAAGCATTCCCGGATCTACGACCTTTCTGAAACGGGGTAGAAATATGATGTGGCGTCCTTCTTTTCTAACGGTTGATATAAATTATATATGAATTTGGCGCCCCCTGAAAATGCCGCCCAAAGCTTGTACCTCGGTTTAGCTCTGCGTCTATGTTCGTGAACTCGTGGCGTCTGTTTCGGGATATCGTTTTTTACAGTAAGTTTTGGTGATTTATTAGTATAGTTATAAATAATGGGTATTTTAGTGACCACAAATAAGCTTTTATTACTTACAAACTAAATATTAAAACAAAATCCAGTATATTCTTTGTTTGAAACTTTGGTTTAATCATATCAAATAATTAAAGAATATAGTTAATATTATTTCTATCTCTTTAGTTTAGGAAACAAAAGTATGAATTTGAGAAATAAAATGAAAATTAAGTTAAATGAAGTTTAATTGATTAAAATTAAAGAATAATCATTACAAAAATATACACAAAATAATAATATTAATAAAATTCATACTGAAGAAACATAAATCATTGAAACTGTATTCGATAACTTTGAAGCCTGTAAGCCACCATTTGGCCATTTCTAACTGATACCATAGCATGGTCTAAATGTTCGCTATCATAGATCTTGTATACCATTTTGTATGTGGCATATCCCTGAAAGATAAAAACGACTGATCTTTAAGTAAATTCTTAACAAGCTAATATACCTACCTACTTAATAAACACCAATAAATAAATGCACTGATTTCACGTCTATTGTGTAAGTGGTCGGTGCCTTACCTACCATGAAAGATTTATCTGTCATGAACTTGGAGAAAAGTAACAAAATAGAGTCCCTTATTTTGTGTTATTTAGTTTTGGGAATTCTCTCTTTTAAGTTTGGTCGATTATTTTTAAATAATGTAAATGGACCATTAACTACCCTATACAGGGTGTAAATGGTTTGAGTGCAAAGATTTTGAAGAACAATACTTCAGGCAAAAACAAATCAAAAAGCTTTATAACATTTTCTAAAATGACATGCTCTTAATTTATATGGAAAGCAGACGTAATTGCAGAATAGCAAGAATGTTATACAGGGAAAGGTTTCCAAACAGACGCCTGCCCAGTGCTAGGACATTCGTAGCTGTTTCGCAGAGGCTTCTGGAAACAGGTAGTGTAATACCACAAATAAACAATCGCGGACCACAGCGACATAATCGTATCTTAGCTGCTGAGGATCAAATACTAGACGTTATCGACATCAACCCATATCGTAGCACGCGGAGTATTGGAAGTGAGCTGCAAATTTCTCACACTGTTGTTCATAGAACATTACGGGAACAATTGCTCTATCCATATCACATGCAGCGGGTTCAAGGGCTTTCTTCAACCAAGACTCAATTTCTGTCGTTGGTTCCTCAGAAAACATCGACAATTTCCTAATTTTGTGAACAATATTTTAACAACAGATGAAGCATATAATGGTATAATAAATTTTCATAAAACGCATTCGTGGTCTGAGTTAAATCCGCACGAAATACGCCAGTCAGTATTTCAACACCAATTCTCAGTTGGAATAGTTGGTGAATACTTGGTTGGGCCATTTATACTGCCTGCACGTTTGACAGGTGAGAATTAGCTTTATTTTTTGAACAACACGTTACCAGATTTGTTAGATGAAGTGAACCTACAAACACGTTCCAATATGTGGTACTTACATGACGGAGCACCTGCCCACGCAAGTCATCTAGTTGTCGACTTCTTAAATAGAACATTTCCCCGTCGTTGGATTGGTCGAAACGGACATATACGTTGGCCAGCAAGATCTCCTGATCTGAATCCTTTAGATTTCAACTTATGGGGACACATGAAAAGTAAGGTTTACACGACTCCAATTATTGACGAGAATGACCTTAGACAACGCATTTTGATGCTGCTGACGAAATCCGAAATATTCCAGGAATTTTTTCTCGCATACGTGAAAATTGGTTTAAACGGTGTCGTGCTTGTGTCGATAGTAATGGTGGGCATTTTGAACATTTGCTGTGAATAATCCGTTGTTTCAACTCAGTTCTATCATTATAATAAATTCGGTAAGTAGGATTACATATTTACTTGTCTAATATAAATAATATTAATTAAATCAGTAATAATGACTCTTCGAATAATTTAACTGGTAAAAAACTACATATACATATCTCTTGAGTTGAATATCATATTTACCCAACTTTGTATAATTGCATAAAAGAAACCGCCAAATACAAATTCTAATTGCAATACCTTGTATTAAGAACGTAAATATTTTCAACAAAATATTTCATACATTTTTATTTAATTCTAAGGTCAATATCATCAGTCAATACAAAAACACAGGTGTTTACTTTTTTTGTCGGCGTAGTCATTCCTTTATTATTCGCGCTAAGAGTGAATCTGCTTCGAACGCGAGCGACGTTGCCGGATTGACAATAATTTACTTAATATGTTTTAGGGATTTTCTTGGTTATTAAGGCCTACTGACCATAGTGGTATAAGAGTTTTTTGTTTAATTTGGTGTATACTACCTCCACCTAAAATTTATGCACTCAAACTATTTACACCCTGTATATATTTTTTTTTATTTTATTTTTTATTTAAAGAGTACGGCCCCACTACAGACAGTCGCAGCTGCCCTATTACAGGGTGGCACAAGTTAACAATAATTGTAACATGAGATCAAGCAAGTACATTTAATTAAATTACAAAAGGGAAAAAAAAAGAAAAACGTAAGGTACAAATTCAAAACTAACAGACTGATCCTTGACATAGGTCAACAGCCTGTGATATGTGTTTCCTGAAAACCGAGTAACTTAAGGAGAAAATGTCATAACTGGTACTATTATTTTTTTCATCGATCATATTGTACGATCGGTAACATCGTGGCAGCGGCGAGTTAAAATAATAATTGGAGTTAGAGCGTCCAATTGCAAATATTTCTCTATTTCTGAGGGTGTAAGGCATAGCATTGATTAAGAAATGATTACTTAAATATTCGGAATCAAAGAGATTATTAATTATCTTATATAAGAAAAATATGTCAGAACATTTTCTCCTGAATTCTAGGGATACCATTTTATAAAATTTAAAATTTTCAGTGTATGGATGAAAATGTCTTTCCCTGTTAAAATGATAATTTACAGCATTTATAAATTTTTTTTTGGACGTTTTCTATTCTAACAATATATTTATGATAAAAGGGATTCCGAACTGCCGAAGAATATTCTAATATCGATCTAACAAGACTATAAAATAGGGTGGTGAGCGATCTGGCATTTTTGAAGCCTTTGGTTATTCGTAATAAGAAACCCAACATTTTTTGAGCCTTTTGAACAAGTGATTCAAGATGTATTTCAAACGACAGTTTGGAATCTAATACAACCCCCAGATCCCTAACGTGATCTACATACTTCAATTTGTCACCCAGTAAATATAGATCACAAGGGGTTCGTGAGTGACTAGGTTTTCTGGTGAAAACGATGGCATGACCTTTATCACTATTAACAAAAATTCTGTTTCTTATACAGTAATCAGAGAAACTGTTTAAGTCATTTTGCAACTTTACTTTATATATATATATATATTTGTTTTTAAGTAACTATATATATAATATATATATATATATATATATATATATATATATATATATATATATATATATATATATATATATATATATATATATATATATATATATATATTTGTTTTTAAGTTTTCGCGGGCACTAAATGTTTAGGTGGTTTCCGGGAATTCATCCGCGTAGTTGATAACTGATCCCTGCCGGGATCGATGGTAAAATGACCATATTTTTATACCTATTTCCCTAATTTGTTTTCCATGTTTCATATACTTTTCCCTACGCTGTTACAATATTTTCCCTACGCTATTCCTTAAGATATTTTATTCACTAAGATATTTCATTCCCTAAGATATTCAAGTTACCTGTTACTTCCTCTTCTGTCTGCAGTAGCGCCATCCTGGGTCTCTTCGTCCTGTGTTTAATTAATATTTTCAGAAGCGCTCGCGCTGTTATATAGTCGCGGCTCGGCGCCTATTGGTTGGCACCGTGAACGGCTGCGTGTGATTGGCCCTGGCCGCTCAGTGGGCACGCCTCCCGCCTGCTGATTTGTTATTTCCGGTTGAGTTGTTATTGATTATTAATAGAATTTTCCAACAATTCGATAAGTTCTGAATTTCATTGCGTGCGTTTAGGCTGAGGCCTCTTCGCTATTTCAATTGCCTCTGTTACGAGTCTTGATTTCGGGTGTTCTATATTTGCCAGTACTCTGGTGTTCTCAAAGTCTATTCGGGGTGACATCGTGTAGCGTGTTCCGCAATGGATGTTGTTTTTTCCTTCTTTCTTACAGCGTTTTGGTGTTCATCACGTCTAGCTTGAATTCTTCTATTAGTTTGCCCCACATAGGTTTACATTCCCTGTTGTTCTAAAGGGATCCCCGTCTTCGGAGTCCTCAACACCGTGCTCATTTTTCTGTCTGTATTGAAAATAGTATCGATATTGTGTCTCCGTAGAATTCTTGCAATACTGTCCGTGGTCCCCTTGACATACAGTAAATAAGCCTTGGTTATTGGTGTCTCATGCTCCTCGTCTGTTTGTCTCGGTTTTGACTTTAGGGCTCTTTGTATATTTCGGTCTGTAAATCCGTTTTGTCTCCGAGCTGTTTTTAAACTGTTTATTTCCTGTTTGATGTTATCCTGGTCAGCTAGTCTTTGTGATCTGGTTACTAAAGTCTTGACGACGGCTTATAGTTGGGCTGGGTGGTGATGAGAATTATTAGCATGAAGGTATCTGTTGGTGTGAGTTGCTTTCCTATATACTGTATGGCCAAGGGTTCCATCTTCCTTCCTATTTATGAGAACGTCAAGGAACGGCAGTTGATTGTTGGCTTCAACCTCCATGGTAAATTTTATTTTGTGATGGATGCCATTAAGGTGGTCTAAAAAAGTATTGAGGTGTTCCCTCCCATGAGGCCAAATCAGAAATGTATCATCCACATATCGCAACCATAAACTGGGTTTAAGAGTTGTTGTTCTTAGCGCCAACTCCTCAAAGTTCTCCATAAAAAGGTTCGCTATAACTGGTGAGAGTGGCGATCCCATTGGAGCTCCTTCCACTTGTTTGTATCGTTGGTTCTCGTAAAGAAAATAGGTGTTCATCAGACATTGCCTTGTTAAGTCTACAAGGTGTTGAGGTGGTTTGTATTTTTCTATTATGATATCCAAGGCTTCGTCGATAGGGATGTTGGTGAAAAGGGACACTACGTCAAAACTTACAAGAAGACACTCTGGTTGTAAGACCGTTTTTCTAAGTATTTCGATGAAATGTGTCGAATTTTTCACATATGAGTCTGCCTCCTCTGCAAACGGTTGAAGTTGTTGGGCTAGATATTTGGCTAGGTGTTGTGTTGGGGATCCAATTGAGCTTACTATTGGCCTCAAAGGTGCACCTTCTTTATGTACTTTTGGCAACCCATAGAATTTCGGACATCTCGATGACTTTTCACGCGGAATGAGTTGCAGTTGGAGATTTTGGTCGATCCTACTTGCTTGGATTTTGGCCTTGGTTGTTTTCTCCAATTAAGTTGTTGGGTCAGTAGTAATTTGTTTATATGCTGGATCTTGTAGCAATGATTGAATTTTGTTTGAATAATCCGCTGTATCTAAAATTACAGTCGCATTTCCTTTATCAGCAGGTAGAATGACAATGTCCTTGTATAGATAGGTTCCTTTTGGGTGGTTTAGACTTTCTTAGAACATGTGACACATCTTGTCTAATTATTTCAGCGGTGTTCGCATCTAATTTTGAAACTGCTGTTTCCACGCCACATATTATGCTCTCTGTTGGTATGTGAGAGGGAGCAATAGCGTAATTGAATCCTTTAGCCAACACGCCAATCGAGGAAGAGTTCAATTGGACCGAAGATAAGTTATAAACGGTTTTATTCGTTTCCAATTGCCGTGAGGTTAGACTGTGGCCGTTATTTTCCGAGAAAAATTCGTTTTTGGGCTTCTGTTGGAGCTTCAATTTGTTAAATTTTGTCTGTTGTTGCATTGTTGTCAACTCTGCATTCGTTTCGGCCCTAAATTCACTAATCTCATCGAATTTATCCCACATTATTGGGTGGAGTGTATTGCTTACCTGTAGGTGGACATCTAGGAGTTTAGTATTAAGAACATCCAAATTTCTTCTGACATCACGTATGGCTTCCCTGAGTAGGGCACAACTGGCTTTCCATAAGATATTCTGTGTTTTTCTGTTGTTCTTCCAGAACTTTACCGTCATGTTTTTCGGAATAACTCCTTCATCGCGGCATCGTTGTAAAAAATGTAGATCGCACAAAAGTTTGCTTCTTTTCGCGCGTAATTTCTCAAATGTTTTACACAAATGAAAAGTATTCTCCCCGCAGAGATTCACTATATTTGTTTTTAAGTTTTCGCGGGCACTAAATGTTTTAGGTGTTTTCCGGGAATTCATCCGCGTAGTTGATAACTGATCCCTGCCGGTATTGATGGTAAAATGACGACGTTTCGGCAGAGTCACATCTGCCCTCTTCAGGTCGGTTCGCATAATTCTCGTAGCCTTCTGCTTTCGCTTCTAGTTACTCGAATACTAATATTTTCAGAAGCGCTCACGCTGTTATATAGTCGCGGCTCGGCGCCTATTGGTTGGCACCGTGAACGGCTACGTGTGATTGGCCCTGAGCGCTCGGTGGGCACGCCTTACGCCTGCTGATTTGTTATTTCCGGTTGAGTTGTTATTGGACGGGTCCGGGCCGGTACAGTGTTTAATAGAATTTTCCAACAATTCGATAAGTTCTGAATTTCATTGCGTGCCTTTAGACTGAGGCCTCTTCGCTATTTCAATTGCGTCTCTTACGAGTCTTGATTTGCCAGTAATGTGGTGTTCTCAAAGTCTATTCGGTGTGACATCGTGGTGGCGTGTTCCGCAATGGGTGTTGTTCTTTCCTTCTTTCTTACAGCGTTTTGGTGTTTATCACGTCTAGCTTGAATTCTTCTATTAGTTTGCCCCACATAGGTTTTATGACAGTCTGCACATGGAATCTCGTACACTCCCTGTTGTTCTAAAGGGATCCTCGTCTTCGGAGTCCTCAACACCGTGCTTATTTTTCTGTCTGTATTGAAAATAGTATCGATATTGTATCTCCGTAGAATTCTTGCAATACTGTCCGTGGTCCCCTTGACATACGGTAAATAAGCCTTGGTTATTGGTGTCTCATGCTCCTCGTCTGTTTGTCTCGGTTTTGACTTTAGGGCTCTTTGTATATTTCGGTCTGTAAATCCGTTTTGTCTCAGAGCTGTTTTTAAACTGTACATTTCCTGTTTGATGTTATCCTGGTCAGCTAGTCTTTGTGATCCGGTTACTAAAGTCTTGACGATGGCTTGTAGTTGGGCAGACAAAATTTAACAAATTGAAGCTCCAACAGAAGCCCAAAAACGATTTTTTCGCGGAAAATAACGGTCACAGTCTAACCTCACGGCAATTGGAAACGAATAAAACCGTTTATAACTTATCTTCGGTCCAATTGAGCTCTTCCTCGATTGGCGTGTTGGCTAAGGGATTCAATTACGCTATTGCTCCCTCTCACATACCAACAGAGAGCATAATATGTGGCGTGGAAACAGCAGTTTCAAAATTAGATGCGAACACCGCTGAAATAATTAGACAAGATGTGTCACATGTTCTAAGAAAGTCTAAACCACCCAAAAGGAACCTATCTATAGAAGAAAATGAGGCCTTGAAACAACTTCGCCTCAACAAGGACATTGTCATTCTACCTGCTGATAAAGGATATGCGACTGTAATTTTAGATACAGCGGATTATTCAAACATTGCTACAAGATCCAGCATATAAACAAAATACTACTGACCCAACAACTTATTTGGAGAAAACAACCAAGGCCAAAATCCAAGCAAGTAGGATCGACAAAAATCTCCAACTGCAACTTATTCCGCGTGAAAAGTCATCAAGATGTACGAAATTCTATGGGTTGCCAAAAGTACATAAAGAAGGTGCACCTTTGAGGCCAATAGTAAGCTCAATTGGATCCACAACACCTAGCCAAATACCTAGCCCAACAACTTCAACCGTTTGCAGAGGAGGCAGACTCATATGTGAAAAATTCGACACATTTCATCGAAATACTTAGAAAAACGGTCTTACAACCAGAGTGTCTTCTTGTAAGTTTTGACGTAGTGTCCCTTTTCACCAACATCCCTATCGACGAAGCCTTGTCTGATGAACACCTATTTTGTTTACGAGAACCAACGATAAAAACCTTTTTATGGAGAACTTTGAGGAGTTGGCACTAAGAACAACAACTCTTAAACCCAGTTTATGTTTGCGATATGTGGATGATACATTTGTGATTTGGCCTCATGGGAGGGAACACCTCAATACTTTTTTAGACCACCTTAATGGCATCCATCACAAAATAAAAGTTACCATGGAGGTTGAAGCCAAAAATCAACTGCCGTTCCTTGACATTCTCATAAATAGGAAGGAAGATCGAACCCTTGGCCATACAGTATATAGGAAAGCAACTCACACCAACAGATACCTTCATGCTAATTCTCATCATCACCCAGCCCAACTACAAGCCGTCGTCAAGATTTTAGTAACCAGATCACAAAGACTAGCTGACCAGGATAACATCAAACAGGAAATAGACAGTTTAAAAACAGCTCTGAGACAAAACGGATTTACAGACCGAAATATACAAAGAGCCCTAAAGTCAAAACCGAGACAAACAGAGGAGGAGCATGAGACACCAATAACCAAGGCTTATTTACCGTATGTCAAGGGGACCACGGACAGTATTGCAAGAATTCTACGGAGATACAATATCGATACTATTTTCAATACAGACAGAAAAATAAGCACGGTGTTGAGGACTCCGAAGACGAGGATCCCTTTAGAACAACAGGGAGTGTACGATATTCCATGTGCAGACTGTCATAAAACCTATGTGGGGCAAACTAATAGAAGAATTCAAGCTAGACGTGATGAACACCAAAACGCTGTAAGAAAGAAGGAAAGAACAACACCCATTGCGGAACACGCCACCACGATGTCACACCGAATAGACTTTGAGAACACCAGAGTACTGGCAAATCAAGACTCGTAAGAGACGCAATTGAAATAGCGAAGAGGCCTCAGTCTAAACGCACGCAATGAAATTCAGAACTTATCGAATTGTTGGAAAATTCTATTAATAATCAATAACAACTCAACCGGAAATAACAAATCAGCAGGCGGGAGGCGTGCCCACTGAGCGCCCAGGGCCAATCACACACAGCCGTTCACGGTGCCAACCAATAGGCGCCGAGCCGCGACTATATAACAGCGCGAGCGCTTCTGAAAATATTAGTATTCGAGTAACTAAAAGCGAAAGCAGAAGGCTACGAGAATTATGCGAACCGACCTGAAGAGGGCAGATGTGACTCTGCCGAAACGTCGTCATTTTACCATCGATCCCGGCAGGGATCAGTTATCAACTACGCGGATGAATTCCCGGAAACCACCTAAAACATATATATATATATATATATATATATATATATATATATATAATAAATATATACAAAAGTAAATAAAAACAAAATTATGCTGGTAGTACCTATGCGAGTTTATCCTAGAAATGTAAATTTAGGACTCCTTCAAGCAAACATATACCGAATTTGGCTCATAAGAAACTTAATTAAATGCATTATTTGTTTTTTAATTTACAGTCAAATTGTAAATTATTATTAAAATTTGCAAGCAACAAAAATGTATCTAGAATATCCCTAATTCGGTATTGACACGAACTAGGAGACACACGTAAAATAAAATGACTGTTATTTCTTAAGTCGATTTATTGCAATTTTAAAGGAATTCTATGCTTGTATTTATAAGTTTTTTCTCAATCGAATTAATTGTTAAAGAACACAGAAAATAAAAAAAATTATGTACTTTCATTCAGGTCATTTAAAAGTACAACTATTCCTAAGATTAATCCAAAATCTAACATTATTTTCGCTGCCCGTTTTACTTTTAGATGAAATGCCCCAAAGTTAACTTTTCTAGAGCTGTTATGGACTGAGTGGTCGTTGTTGAATTGTTTTCGACCAATATCTAAAATTTCTCCCTCGATCACTACTATTTCCAGCGTGACCTCATCGTTGGGCCTTTAAATTCCCCGTGTCGCAAAGTCTTAGAACTAGATTTACAAACATCCGTGGAGCCGGATGATTTCTTAAGGAAAGCTTTCCTTTCACATGGTATGCTACGGCGGAATTTTGTTGGCACTTTATCAGTGGCGGACTAAGGCTAAAGCGGCCCCTAGGCAACATTGTAATTCCGGTCCTATTTATCTAACACATAGTTTGCGTTTGGTAGGTACCTAATTTTCGGGTCCCAAAAATTACGTGCCCTAGGCACGTGCCTAGGCCATAGTCCGCCCCACACTTTATAAATCCATATGATGCTTACTAATTCAATAAATGTATGCACAAAACACCCACAAATAAAAATACCAGGCACTGATTAAATCAACAATTGCTCCCGAAGCTCTGGAAAATTTACCAGTTTTGTATTAAAGCATTTTTTGTAATAATTGCTATATTTGTCAACTTTTCTTGTGACTTGAAGCTTATAGTCTAATATCTATACCTTTTATTCTGCAATTTTTGTGTAAATTTTTGAGAAACCGTCTTTTCTTACAAGTGCTACAACCTGTTACCATAAATGAAAAACTTTGAGCACACCCCTCGGGCGAAACTCTGTAGCGTTGAAAATTCATTCGAAACAACTGAGAAATGATCAGAATTGTTTGCTTTGGTCTTTGCTCGATTTGAGACGATTATCCGAATGTTCCAAATTATTACTCTATATCACCACACTGATCAAGATAGTGATGTTCCCAACTCGGCAATGATACGTTTTTACCACGACTACTACAAACTACAAAATATATTTTGTCACCTCTAATAAGACTAGTTTTCCCTTATTAATCAGCAATTCGTGATATTGCTAATTTCAGTTTTAAATTAAAAACATTGTGTTATTCTGCGAGGTTAATTGTTTTAAAATGAATGTAATAAAGTGATTTATATTTTAGCCATATAAAGCTGGTCGTTGTGATGATGTCCTGAAATGGAAACCACTTGACATGAATTCTGTGGACTTTAGACTAAAAATTGTTCAAGAAGGCGGCGAAGGGTAATTAATAGAAATACGTTTTGAAATATTAACTATTAGCTTTTTTCTTAGCAAAATAGTCCAGAAGGTGTGTAATCTATATGTAGGGCAGCTTAGTGAACCATTCGCAAGAATGAAATATACAAAAGCTTTAAAAGATCTTGACAATAAAATAGTCGAATGTAAATTTGAGGGTAACCAATGGAAATTCATGAGGGAGAGAACAGATAAATCTTTCCCCAATAGCTTTGAAACTGCTAAAGGTAAGTTTTATGATAGACTTGTTTTTGTTGTATAAGTATTTTTCAATCAAATTGTGAATTAAAAATTGGATAAGCTTACCCACACATGACTGCCAGTGCCATTATTAACCGGAAAATTAATCAAATTTCATTTGGGTTAGTTTTGTGCTATCCTTCCAACAATGGTGTAAAAATTAACCAGGTGATCTCTGGCAAATAAAACTAAACATCCAAATTATTAACTTTAATTATAAAATTCTAACTACTAAACCCGATACGGTGTAATAAAAGACCTATAATTTGTTCATTTCTTGGACACATAAAGGCGCTGAATTACCCCCACATACTTTTCATAGCAATTTTTGAATTTACCAAAATGTACCAAATAATATTGAATTTGATATATAACTGAAATCTATCCTTATTTATAATTTTTATAGCACCTTTAGTTACTTTTCACTTGTTACAAAACTAAATAAAAAATTATGAATTCACATTTTCATGCGATCTATGAAATGTTTTCGCTTTTTACACTTCAAAGAAACATGGCCATGCCTGATTAGGCACAACAGTTGCTTTATTTTGCAACTTTTATGTATGCAATATGTATATTGGCTGTAATTACCATTTAATGCCACTTGATTTATTAATTTTGTTTTGTAAATGTTATAAAAATATTAAATCTGTTATCGATACAGGATGTAACATAATACAGTGCAGACATTTTGGTTATTTGATAGAACAGATCAGTATAAATAAAAAAAGTCTGATATAACATAATGTCAAAAGTTAATGGTTTATGAAAAAAAAATGTTCAAAGTTGTCAACCAAAGTAACACTTACATATGTATTTACCCATTTATTTTCAAAACTGCAACAAATTTATCGACAGAACAGTGCAATAAATAAAATCCTCTACTAAAACAGAAAAAAACAATAATAAAATCCTACAGAATTAATTTAATTATTTTTATTTATTTATTTATATATTTATTTATTTATATTGTACATATTTCCAAACAATCGGACATTTGCCATGTAAACTAATTTAAACTCCCTAACCAGAGGCGGCGTAAGGCGTGGGCGATGTGGGCTCCCGCCCACGGCCTCGCGGGGCAAAGGGCCTCGCACCGGCCACGGCCTCGCGGGGTAATGGGTCTCGCGCCGCCCACGACCTCGCGGGGCAAAGGGCTTTAATCTTAATTTCAAATGATTTTTGATATTATAGTCCCTTCTTGCACCATCAGACGGCCTCGCGAAATGTATTTTGCCCACATTTGTATCGTTGGTTCTCGTAAACAAAATAGGTGTTCATCAGACAGTGCCTTGTTAAGTCTACAAGGTGTTGAGGTCGTTTCTATTTTTCAATTATGATATCCAAGGCTTCGTCGATAGGGATGTTGGTGAAAAGGCACACTACGTCAAAACTTACAAAAAGACACTCTGGTTGTAAGACCGTTTTTCTAAGAATTTCGATGAAATGTGTCGAATTTTTCACATATGAGTCTGCCCCCTCTGCAAACGGTTGAAGTTGTTGGGCTAGGTATTTGGCTAGGTGTTGTGTTGGGGATCCAATTGAGCTTACTATTGGCCTCAAAGGTGCACCTTCTTTATGTACTTTTGGCAGTCCATAGAATTTCGGACCTCTCGATGACTTTTCACGCGGAATGAGTTGCAGTTGGAGATTTTTGTCGATCCTACTTGCTTGGATTTTGGCCTTGGTTGTTTTCTCCAGATAAGTTGTTGGGTCAGTAGTAATTTGTTTATATGCTGGATCTTGTAGCAATGATTGAATTTTGTTTGAATAATCCGCTGTATCTAAAATTACAGTCGCATTTGCTTTATCAGCAGATAGAATGATAATGTCCTTGTTGAGGCGAAGTTGTTTCAAGGCCTCATTTTCTTCTATAGATAGGTTCCTTTTGGGTGGTTTAGACTTTCTTAGAACATGTGACACATCTTGTCAATTATTTCAGCGGTGTTCGCATCTAATTTTGAAACTTCTGTTTCCACGCCACATATTATGCTCTCTGTTGGTATGTGAGAGGGAGCAATAGCGTAATTGAATCCCTTAGCCAACACGCCAATCAAGGAAGAGTTCAATTGGACCGAAGATAAGTTATAAACGGTTTTATTCGTTTCCTATTGCTGTGGGGTTAGACTGTGACTGTTGGAGCTTCAATTTGTTGAATTTTGCCTGTTGTTGCATTGTTGTCAACTCTGCATTCGTTTCGGCACTAAATTCGCTAATCTCATCGAATTTATCCCATATTATTGGGTGGAGTGTATTGCTTACCTGTAGGTGGATATCTAGGAGTTTAGTATTAAGAACATCCAAATCTCTTCTGACATCACGTATGGCTTCCCTAAGTAGGGCACAACTAGCTTTCCATAAGATATTCTGTGTTTTTCTGTTGTTCTTCCAGAACTTTACCGTCATGTTTTTCGGAATAACTCCTTCATCGCGGCATCGTTGTAAAAAATGTAGATCGCACAAAAGTTTGCTTCATTTCGCCAAACTTTTCAAATGGAAAGTATTCTCCCCGTAGAGATTCACTATATTTGTTTTTAAGTTTTCGCGGGCACTAAATGTTTTAGGTGGTTTCCGAGAATTCATCCGCGTAGTTGATAACTGATCCCTGCCGGGATCAATGGTAAAATGACGTTTCGGCAGAGTCACATCTGCCCTCTTCAGGTCTGTTCGCATAATTCTCGTAGCCTTCTGCTTTCGCTTCTAGTATTCGAGTAACTAGAAGTTTAAGTATCTGTTCGTGTGTGTTGGCTTTCTCTATACGGTGTGGTCGAAGTGCCCTATTCTGGGGGTTTTTTCTTACGAGGACGTCAAGAAAAGGCAGCTGGTTTTCCTCAAGTTCTACTGTAAATTGAATCCTGGGGTGTATGGAGTTTAGGTGTTCCAGAAACTTAAGAAGTTCTTGTCTGCCGAAAGACCATATGACAAATACATCATCGACGTATCTTAGCCATAACTTTGCTTTCAGGTTTGCTGTCTGTAATGCCTTTTTCTCGAAATAGGTCATGAAGAGGTTTGCCACCGCTGGTGATAGTGGGGACCCCATTGTTGCTCCATCGGTTTGTTTATATATGCGGTTTTCATATATAAAATAGGCACTTTTGAGGCAGTGTCGTGACAAACCTATTATGAATTGTGGGAGGTCTTCATTCTCAGATATTTGTTGAAGTGCTTCTTCTACTGGTATGCTTGGGTATAAGCTCTTAACATCGAAACTAGCTGTGATATCTTCTGGTTCTATGGAAATACTGTTGAGAATGCGCGTGAAGTGTTCCGAGTTTTTAATGTAAGAATCTGCTTTTTCCACAGTTGGTTGTAGGGTGCTGGCTAGATATTTTTCCAAGTTGTATGGTGGCGAGTTGAAAGCACTAACTATAGGTCGAAGTGGGACTCCGTCTTTATGGATTTTGGACAAACCTTAGAGCTTTGGGCATCGACTTGACTTTTCTCTGGGCATCCGTTTTTTCTGTAGTTCTTCTTCTATGGGTGAATCTTTAATTTTGGATTTCGTTGTTTTTTCTAGGTAGGTGGTCGGGTCTCTGGATGATTGTTTATAACTTGAGTCATCGTCGAGAAGTTGCTTCATTTTGCCCTGGTAGTCTGTAGTGTTCATTACGACGGTGGAGTTTCCTTTATCGGCAGGTAGTATGGTGATATTTTTGGATTCTTTGAGAGTCTTGAGGGCTTTCATTTCCTGTCGGCTGAAGTTTGGATGAGGTGGTTTCGCGGATCTGATGACTTGGGCGACGTCTTGCCTTATCTGCTCTGCCGTTTGTTTATCTAAATTTGTGAGGCTTGTTTCGATATTGGAGATGATTTCCTCGATCGGAATTTTCTTCCGAGCTATAGCAAAGTTGAAACCTTTACCAAGAACACTAATTTCTGTGGTGGATAGTGGATGGTTGGAGATGTTGTGGACACAGCGGATGTTGTCTTGGGTTGTGGGTTGAAATCGAGAAAAGTGGACATCTAAACCAAAGAGATGACGCCCTGCACCTTTTTAACACATGGAAGACAATTATTCAACATCAAAATAAAACAGAATTAGCCACGCAAAACACAAACCCGTCAACAAGTGAGACACCCGACACGGCAGCAAAGGGGGCGGAGTCAACACCGACCAATCAGGCGCGATATAACCTCCGACGGAGGCATATAAAATATATATATGTATTAGATGGTTTCCGGGAATTCATCCGCGTAGTTGATAACTGATCCCTGCCGGGATCGATGGTAAAATGATGAAATTATTACTAAATGCTTACTCAGGTAAGAAAATGTTAAAAAAGCAACTCTTAAGTTAAAAAAAATCCCTTATAATACTTAATAATAGTAAATCAAACATATCATATTGACATTGTTTTTTCATTAAATGTCTTATTTTGAAAAAATGTATTAAAAATATTTTGTGAAGTAGTACTAATATTGTCTCATATGAATACAACAAATAAAAAAATACATATTTCTAAAAACAATCATAGAAATTTAAAACGTAAATACATTTCTCTTTTAAGTTTACTCTTTCTGGACAGTCTTATTCATGCACAGCAAGGTTGCCAGATATATCGAAATTTCCAAAACTATATAAAAATAATGGAATAAGTCATTAACTGTACAAGTTAGATGTCTTCGTTAAGAGTTTTTAGTTCATACCGACTAGTCCTATCACTTACCAATACATCTGCACTTTATTATGTTGCACCTTGTATATAACTACACGTAGGCCAATTAAATAATAATTTTCTGTTTATTTTTAAAATAACGCGGTATACTCGACGGGGTGTATACAATTATTAGAATTAACTTAGACGTTGGTTATACTTTATATTATTTTTATTGTTATATTTTTGCAGCTGTTTGTGGGAGCATAAGCCATCCAGTCACAAAAGATATGCTTCTGAGTTTTATAGAAAATCACAAGTTTAAAGATGATACTGAGCTGATGAGACCACCAAAACAAGTTAGAAGATGATCATTGTGCAGCTATTGAAAATAAAACAAATCAGTTATCATATATTTTTTATTTATTTATTACTGTACATGTAAAAGGTGTCCTTTTGACAGGCTCATGAAACGAAAATAAACACCTTATTTCCTTATTTGTGAAGGAACCAATCTGATGGATAATGTCGAAATAATACTTTTTACATTAAAATTAAATAATAGTGATACACAATAAAGATTATAACAATTCAAAGTTGATTATTTAAAACTATCACAGATAAATTTATTTACTAACTTATCAGAAAACCTTAAAACTTTATAACAGCCATTGCATACAACCACTTATTGCGCACTGGTTAGCGGCTTTTGATGAAATTATACTCCATTATTTGCCATTTGTCATTTTCTTTCCTTACCCTATTTTCTTTCAAAAGTTTAACTAAATGATGGTTTACATTGCATTCAGCTGCTTTAGTTAGTTTCTCTGGAAGATGATCATAAATCATTTTCACTAAGTCTTCTTCACCAAATGTTGAAGAGCTATTAGTTGTTAGTACATCCATAATTTGTTGCTCCCTTTGCATTCGATGGGAAATATAAAACTGGATTTTCTCAACTGGATTCTGAAACAAAGAATGGCATATTTGTTTAAAAAAATCAATAGTAGGAACCCATACTTCAGAAAAGTAAGTAACAATTTCTAATAATAGTATTTATTGATTTATCACATAGTTTGTTTCACAAATTACATAATTAAAAACTGTATCATTAATACTAGTTTACATAACTACTTGATATTTTCACGTGTTTTGGATTTATTTAGTATTCAGTAGGTTTAGTACTTATTCTGCTGAATAATTAATTTTCATTATTCAAATGTTTGAAAATGACACTTTGAATATAGCAACTGTAAGGTAATATGCCAAATAAACAATAATGGTGAAGAAGAAATGAGACAACATTCATTAAAATGTTCCTATAATTTACTCTGAAAACTCAACCATGTCATTATTTCAATATTTGTTAATTGGAGAAATATATAGTCATAATCTGAATGTCTTCTAAACGTTGTTTGTGGCATATTCTTGATTACTTTTATGTTTTTTTGGGGAATAACACCACAATAGAAATAAAACTATGTATATTGCAGGAATACCAAACGTTTCAAAGTCTATTCTGACTTCGTTGTCAACGAAGTCACCACAATAGAAATAAAACTATGTATATTGCAGGAATACCAAACGTTTCAAAGTCTATTCTGACTTCGTTGACAACGAAGTCAGTATAGACGTATTTTTATTTCTATTGTGGTGTTATTCCCCAAAAAAACATAAAAATAATCTGAATGGATCTGACAGGTAGAGCCCGCCATATTCAATCCCTGATTACTGATTTATATATATTCTTTACACTGACATCCTGCTCTATTACAATAATGCATAGGGTATCAAGACATGAAGTCATTTTACTTTATTTAGTGGATCAACCCTGCAGTTTGTCCCCACCAGATAACCATCTCTTTGGGAAGTTACTCTCAATGGAATAAAAAAATCATAAAATGATGGTGTTTGCAATACTAGTAGTTTTCTAGTAAAAATTTTTAAATCACAATAAGAATTTAATCGCGAAATGAATCTCGACACCTAAATAATACTAAATTGAGATATATGTACTAAATACATATATTATTTGATTTTTCAATCGGCTGAGGGAGCATAACTGATAAAGATTCTCGACTAGAAGTTTTGTGTTCAATGGATTATCAAAATAAGTCTCATATGCACAATAAAATGTGCTATGGAAACCATCCCAACTGCTATATTTTTGTTTTATTAAAGACTGTCAATTCAGAAAAGGCACTACCACTAAAGAAACAATTTCTTTTACCATCTGTTTTCAAATTCTAAAAATATTTGCCTCTTTTTTTTTCATCGGTTATTTAAAGGGAATTGTTCAATTCTATTCATTGATGATTGAAATTCCTTATTTGTGTTTTTTGAACTTCTCTCCTTATAAATTTTCATTTGGCATAAACTGATTTTATGATATTAATATCTAACATATGACGATTTTTTAAAATTATATATATTTTTTACCTGTCACATGCCTTTTATCCATCATAGTGCTTTTAATTAATCATAATTTTTTGAATAAATTAAAATTTGTCCAATACCTGAATAATATTTCCATGTCCAGGATAAATTACTTCTGGCTGCATTTTCTCGATTTGATTGAGGGAATTCATGTAATCAAACAAATCTTCAAACACAGCAGTTCCCTCACCGAGAATGCAGTCTCCACTGAAAACTGCATTATCTTCTAATAGGTGGAAAATCATGTGATCATCTGTATGGCCGGGGGTATGGACTGCTTTGATAGTTGCTCCTTCAACAAAAAATTCCTGTCCATCTTTTAGAGTTTCTAATTCCAGAGATGTCTCCAAACCATCCTGAGCACTTGGAAATTTCCAAACTTGACAGTGCTCTGAAAAAATCAATATTTTAATTAAATATTGGCAACATCATCTGAAAAGTATTCTCTATTTGATAAAGCTCAGTGACAGAGTACACACAGCCTAGATGGAAGCATGGATTTTTGCACAGGGGTTCCTTATATAATATAGGAGAGCATTAAAAAGGATATGCGAAGAGCATAAATATTTATGTATTCTTGAAGTTAAAAATATTGAAATGCTTGTTGAGGTTTCTGTTTACAAATTACATAAAATCAGAAATGTGGAAGTTGATATTTAGGCTTGTGAAGAACATTGGAAAGTAAGTACCTAATGATAAATACCCAGTGAAGTGGGTGAATTTGGAACTATTTTAAGGAAGTCTTATCTAAAGCAATCCATAATAACTGTGGCATCCTCTAGGATATATTGAAAATTTTGAAAAATTGTAAGTTTTGAACAATGAAGATCGTTTAATAAATTGTGTGGAAAAAAATAATAACAAGTATGTCATGATTTTCTAATTTGTAAACCAATAATTTTAAAAAAGTCAAAAGTTGTATCATAACATCACAAATGGAATGAAGAATAGTTCAAGTCTGAGGAACAAACTTAACAAACACTAAATTCTATTTAATGAAATGACATCAACAGATATCTTGTAATTATTAACAAGCAATATCTTTAATAAATACATAGAGATATATTTCTGAAGGTGTATTAATTCAAAATCAAAAAATATACCAATCATTATAGGGGGTGATTAACTAAATTTCATAAAAATTGGTTCATTAAATAATGTCAAAATCATAACAGATTTATAAAATAAAATAAGTATAACTATACAATATCAAGTGTCTCAAACAATTTTTTTGTTTTGTGGCACAAAATATTAAAAAGTGAGGAACAACTAAGGTGTTGCCAATTTACAAATTAAAAAATTAAACAACTGATAGTGAACAAATGTAATATAACTAACTCACTTGTTTTTTCTTGAATTTCATCAAATATGTCCTTCAAGCCACCAATATGATCATGATGTCTATGAGTGATAAATATATGGGCCAGGTCAATGCCTTCATACTGTAAAACTGATTTTAAATGGTTGATGTACTGAGGAACATCAGCATCTCCGGTATCAATAAGTATTCTCCTGAAATGAAAAACATTTTATTTTAAAATTAATCAGAATATTTATTCATTCTGTCATGTGAAAAAAATAAGTAAATTTGTTCAATCATCTATTATGGATTATTGAAATAATTAATCAAATGTGAATTTGGAGGCATTAGGTATTTAAAGAAACAGTAAACAGAAGACATAGAAGAAAAACTGTTTTTGAGAGGAGTGTATGAAAATACAGTATTCAAGAGGGATGATGAAAAAATGTCATGTAATGCCATGACATATTTGCTTTATTTGGAAAATTAACTCACTGTTGCACTTACTGGGTACCTCTGAAGTATATGAACCCTGCAATGGTCAATCAGAGAAGCAAAATCAATATATGCTTTCAGTATGACAATTCAGATATCCTAAGAAACTTTGAAAATTTTTGGGTTTTTTACATTCATCAACAATTAAATCATATAGAAAACAAGAACTTATTTTCTTTATGAATTAAATTGATTTGAGATAATTCAAGTTATATTAACAAAAACTGAATTTTTAGAATGTTTGTTGTCTGAGTTACCTGCATTTGCTGAACTTCTAGGGACATTCAGAAGGGTTTTTTTTAAAATGTTTATGTGAAATCTTAATAATTGGGAAACAATAAATTAGGGGCATGACCAGCTTTTAGATGGGGCAGAAATGAAAAAAAATTGTCACAGGAAGAGTAAGTATTTTTATGGAAAGTAGATAAGGCTCATGTCAGGTGGTTCATGTCTAGAGGGCAGCTGCCCCCACTCAGTTTGTCCATCCGACATCCCACATCCAAGGACACTCAGACATAGCACATAACTTGATGACCGAATGCCCCAGGATTGTGACCCCTGTATAGCCGCGCCGCTACGTCTTCTATCACAAGATATGTAATCGCATGAAAGGTACAGTTATGTAAAGATGTCTGTAGTCAAAAGCTATTGAAGATAAACTACTTCAATTTGTACAGTATGTTTTAATATACTACAATGTGAACATGGAGAGGGAGAGACTAGCTAGTTTTGCTACTTACAGTAATGAACAAAAGAAACACCCGAGGGAAACATACTATAAATAGGTTCCATAACTGACTAAATTAAGTATTGTACAAGAATCTGATTTGTTCAGGCTTTAACGGATTCTTGAAAAATAAAGATACTTTAGCAAATCATATAATTAAAAATAAGTATAAAGAAACAATATCATTAAAGTTAAAACTATTTACAATATGCACTTGAGGCAAGCTAAATAGATGATTAATAATTTGTTATAAATGACCAATCTAAAATTTTATCTACTGAAGACAAATTGTAATTCCTAAAAACTTTTAAAATAATATTTTCTTTTGATTAAACCAACGATAAGAGTCTATATTCGTTGCTTAAACGCAGTCATAACCTCAATTTTTACTAAAGTAAATATTTTTTGATATTTAAATAATTGTTACCTACCTTTTGCCAGTTCCAACAATGTAAGTGTTTGTTCCTTGCAAAGTCATTGAGCCCGGATTACATCCCAAAATTCTAATAACCCTTGAAGATATTTTTGTAACTGCAGGAATGACAGCCGCCATTTTTTTAAACACTAAAAAATATGGGAGGATTTAGAAAAGAAAATTAAAGAAATTTGTTTGAGAAATTGAGATTAAGAATCAAATATATACTGTTATATAGTATATTATAATAGTACAAAGTCGAATGTAAACTATTTCTTTTCAATTGTGGGAACCGCAAATTAAATGTGTATTTTCATCAGAATGAATAAACCACAAATAAAGATATACTGTGGAATAAACGAATCGCCAATCGCCCTCACATTTTTACTTGAGCATTACCACAGCCGAAAATATTTGTTAATGAACTTATTTTATGTATTTTTTGTTACTTTTAGCTAAAGCGCAATTACTTGTTGATTTTTTTGCAACTTCTAAACTTGAATTAATGCCAAACACTTTTTAATGCAATCTTGAAGACTTAAAGTCTGTATTTGACTGTATTTATTATTAAAAAGGTTACACTTGGTGGGAAATCTCCCACTATATACTATATTTAATGCACTTATATCCAGTTGCTAACGGTTACAAGAATCCGGAAAATATATAAATGAACGTGTTTAGAATTTCAGACGTTATTTTTTCTTATTAATTTCAGTTTCACTTTTCGAGATGTACAAAATAATTTTGGTCATTTACGTTACTTTTGTCATATCATCACAATGCAATCAAACATTAGAAGAGGTAAGCTCCACTATCTTATCTAAGTCTTAGACACTTGTATTGAGATTTTACTTTATGTAAAAAATAACTTAAGTAGGTACCTGGTAAACAAACGATTCACTACACAATGTGCACAACGTAACACTATGTTTCAGTACACAAGTACAAACTGAGTGAAAGGTTTATTTAATTCATAATTTATACTGTCTGTGAGATGTTATCAGTGCCAACCTCAATAAAATTCGTTTTTTGATAAGAGTTAACTGAATTTTAATAATAACTGCATGATTCTTGGGTCATTACTAAAGATTATATTTGTTTACTTTTTAAACTAAAACATTAAATCATGTTTATAATACATACAGTTGTGTTTAGCAGATAAATTGTACATTTTTAAAAATTTATTTAATACTTTTCTATCGATTTCGGCCTAAATTTTCGATAAATTATTTAAAAGTTTGTCATTAGTTTGACAAGTGCTGACTAAATTGAGGTCATTGTATGTTAGCCTAAATCTACTTAATATGATTCTTTATTATATAAACTTTATTTGAATCATGTGTATTAAAAGCAGATAATTTAATCACCAATTGTTTCATTAACTTTTTGGCAAATTTACCACCTAAATGCCGTCATAAAAATTGCTTTCTTGTTTTAGGTATATAAATTAATAAAAGACCCCTATCCATGTTGACAATACCTTTCGGTTATTTGCTTGAAATATATTTAAAATATTCCTCTCCAAAACGTCTGCTGGGATATTTCGTGAACTATTAGAGAAATATTTTGTAAAATATTACAGATATTTCATGAAATATCTGAAAAGATTTTTAGTGGCGAATATAGGAGATTTCAGAAGCATTTCTAGAAAATATTTCAAACATGAAATACCTATTGAAAACTATATTCAAATATTTCATAATGAAATATTAGAATGAAATTTTCATTCATATATTTGAAATAATCGTAAGCCCACAACAAAAAAGATTATTTGAATTATATCATGTTATAATATAGAAATGGGAAAAATTTTAAAAAATGGTCAAGTGCGAGTTGGACTCGCATACTACTACAGCTGTATGATCTGTGCTACCAGCTTTGAGATTTGATACAATGTAGGTGAATCAAAGCATCTTTGTCTAATACTTCAGTATCAGACAAGCAGGGAATGAGTGGATTTTCCTATATTTACCTTAATATTTGTCAAACTTAAATTTATAAAAAATATACACTTTTATTTCCCCCGCATACAGAGCATGATTGATTGGCCAACAAAATTAAGATTCTGATTTTCACTTTATTTTACCAATAAACTTTCAATTAAGCCCTATGTTATCTTTTGTCTGAATTTTATGCTCAGTAGTTTGGAAGATAAAGAGGAGAATGGCTCAAATTTTAAATAATAAATTATTAAATCTTTTAAACAAATTATTTTAAAAATACAAGTAAAATATATTTCTATGTTTATGATGATTATTTTCATTT
This sequence comes from Octodonta nipae, assembly GCA_034190945.1. NCBI lineage: Eukaryota > Metazoa > Arthropoda > Insecta > Coleoptera > Chrysomelidae > Octodonta > Octodonta nipae. The sequence goes on from CM067223.1 coordinate 58,436,626, forward strand.
GATACGTTACGGGTGCACTTTAAAAAACAAAATTTTATTTTATAAATTACTGTTACTTTTGTTAGTTGGTTGAATTTTGTATATTTTTTAATACCTTTTAATAAATCATTTTAAAAATATGAAAAAATATATTGTATTCCTCGTTCTTTCAGTTGATAAATGATGCGTTGAAAAAAAATTTAATTTAATTCTTTAATTTGAACCTCAAACGTAATATAAGGGTTTTCTCCTTATATTTCCTGTAACGTTCAAGTGATGCCTTATATTATAATTTTTTTTCAAAATTTTAGGTCGTGAAGTTTCTGGGAAAAGGGGGAATAAGTCGATGTTTATATCTTTTAAACAAATGGTTATACAAATCTGAGAAATATATATTATGCGTTTAAAAAAAAACTGAATTAATTATTTTCTATTTAATTCCTTAATTTACCCCCCAAAATTAATATAATGGATGTCTACTTATTTATCCTATAAAGTCCAAGTGATTTTCTTAAAAATTTTAGGTCGTATGATTTCGGAAATAAAGGAGGAAGTGGGTATTTTTTTAAATACGTTTGTTAATAGCTTTTAAAAAAATGTTTTGTAAATATGAAAAAAATATATTTGTATTGGTCGTAATGAGCCCTTTGATCTGATATATTACATGATGCGTTAGAAACAATTTAAATTTTTATTTTGCATTTAATTCTGTACTTTGCCCCCGAAAATTAATTTAAGGATTTGTCTAATTTATTTCAAAATTTTTAATTTTTTCATTTAATTCTATAATTTGCTCCCAAAATTAAAATTGGGGGTTTCTCCATATTTTTCCTGTAAACTTCAGGCAACGTTCTATATCCCATTTTTTATCAAAATTTTACGCTTTAGTAGTTCCGGAGGTAAAGAGGGAATGGTCGATTTTTTAAATTATTATTCCTCCAGAAGTATCCCTAATATTAAAATTTCTTCATTTACGGTATGTGCTCCTGATCGGGTCACCAAACTATGCAGTGTATAGTATACACTGATACAAAATTTCAACCTTTTCCATCCAGTAGTTTCGAAAAAAATTGCTGTGATGAGAAAGGCGCAGAAATCGCAAGTGATATTATAAGGGTATCCGTATATTATGGTTCCGTTTATAGAATGTACGGCTACCCTTATAATAACATTCTGGATTTCTGCCTCTTTCACATCACAGCAATTTTCTTATAAACTACCTACTGGACGGAAAAGGTTGAAATTTGGTCACACTGGGGACCTGATCAGGAGTATATATCGTAAATGAGGAAGTTTTTGATTTTAGTGTACTTCTGGAGGGGAAAAAAAATCGACCGCCCCCCCTTATCTCCGAAACTATAAGAAGTAAAACCCCTAATATTAATTTTTGGGGGACAAATTGCATAATTAAATGAAAAATATAAAATTAAAATTGTTTCTAACGCATCACGTATTATATCAAATCAAAGGGCTCATTATGACAAATACAAACATATTTTTTTTATACTTTTAAAATAAATTATTTAAATGATATTAAGAAAAATATAAAAAATTATCCCCCCCCCTTTATCTTTGAAACCATAAGACGTAAAAATTTGAAAAAATAGGGATATAGGAGAAACCCCTAATATTAATTTTCAGGGGCAAATTACAGCATTAAGTGGGAAATATTAAATTAAAATTATTTCTAACGCATCTTGTAATATATCAAATCAAAGGGCTCATTTTGACGAACACAAATATATTTTTATCATATTTTTAAAATTAATATTTTAAAATTAGTAAAAATATTTTAAAAATACCCATTCCCCTCTTTATTCCCCAAACTATAAGACCTAAAATTTTTTGTTTATAGGAAAAATACGACGAAATCCCCAATATCAATTTTGGGGGCCAATTTATAAAATTAAACGGAAAAAATATATTTTTTAATGCATCATGCAATAGACCAAATGAAAGGGCTTATTATGAGGAACACAAATATATATTTTTCATATTTTTAAAATTAATTGTTTACAAGATATAAACAAAAAACATAAAAAATCTCATTTCTCCCTTTATTTCCGAAACCATACTACCTAAAATTTTGAAAATAGGGGTACTGGGGCTCATTTGAAATTTGTACGAAAAATTAGTTGAAAACCCCAATATTAATTATGGGGACAAGTTATAGAATTAAATGGAAAATAAAATTTAAATTTTCAAACGCATCATGTAATATATCAAATAAAAGGCTCATTATGTGAATTACAAATATTAAATTTGTCTAAAAGATGTTAACAAAAATATTAAACATCGACTTAATTCCCACCTTAGAAACTACACTATCTAACATTTAAAAAATATATTTTATTTGTATTTTTAAATAATTTATCTAAAAGATTTAGTAATTTATTATTTAAAAGTTTACCTATTTTTCCCTTTATCTTCCAATCTACAGAGCTTAAAATTCAGACAGTAGATTATAAAAGGTTTCCCTGAAACACACACCGTAGCCTATAAAGGCTAAGGCCTGACTGGCGCTGGCGGGATTTCACGCCGCGTTTCGGCAGAAAAAAACGCAAACACAATAGGCCGTACTATTTCAAATCGGCGAGGCCACAGATGCGGTGTGAATTTCTACCCAACGGTTCAGTGTAGAGCGCATCTTCAATCGGTTCCATTTTCTGCGTTATTTTACGCTGTTGAGTGGCCACACTGGTAGAAAAGAACACGGTATTTATTTCGTCATGGAGATCGACCAAACAGAAGGCACGCGAATGACTGCAACCGGCGTGTGTGGCCAGGGTAGAGCTGGATTTCAAGCGCTTGAAAACTGCTGGTGTGGCATACTATGTAAGAACTCGAAAAAAAACTTAGAAAACGCAACGTGAAATCCTGCCAGACTGGCCTTAGCCTAAGTATGTCACTTTGTTCAACTGTATATGAGGTCTGTCAGCAAAAATAAATTTTGCTTAAAAATTAAGTACCGTTTTTATTTTGAATAATATTTAAAATTATTATCAAACAGAAGTAATTATAATTAAACCTGCATCTCATAATGCCGTATGACTATAAATTGTTTAATAAATATTCATGGTACTTTTTCAACTGTATATTAAGTTTGACAAAAAATATCATTTTTGATTAAAAATGAAATACCTAATTTTTTATATCTCAAATTTTTAAAAAAGTTTATAACAACTGAAAACGCATCCAAGTATGATATACCACTAAAAATTGTATAATAATTTCTTTTAAAATGAAAAAAGTATTATATATAAATGAATGTAATTTGGAATTAAATCAAAATGTCTGTTAATTAACAGAGGTAAAAAAATTGAATATTCTCAAATCGTCTGCAGTGCAGTGGGTCTACCTCAGTTGAAATCATATGCAAAATTTCCTTAATACTGTTACGTGAATTCATCCGATAATTCGTGGAAGAGACATTCCTCCGATACTTCTGGGAATCCAAAATGTTTTGTCTCTCAACCCGACTTACCAGAGAATTCCGAGAGAAATATATAAATACCTACGCACAGCTGGCTACGGGATTCATTCAGTATTCGACCGCCGTATAGTTTAGATAAATTGTAAATAGTTCTGTGAATATAAATTGTGTTAAAGTAGTGGAAATAAATTAGAGTGAGTTGGACTGTGTTTTTAAATAAATCCAAGAACTAAACCCGAGTGTGAAAATAAAAACATTACAATACTTATCAATAAATATTAACCAAAAAGCTATTATATTGTTGTAAATCCGTCCCTGGTGAAAGAAGCGTAAAACACTTTATTCCAATAAGTCATCAATTGCTGGGCTTAAAAACAAGAACTGGAATTTTCTAATGCTGACAAAAAAAATAATCTCGAAATCGCTCGGCAGCTGAAAAGTTGACACTCGAATGTGCGAGAGAATTCGAAGCTTATTTCGTGTTGTTATTTAGGTATTCGAATCAGCTATTGTGAATATTTAATGTAAAAAAAGTTTCTAGAAAGTGAGAGTGAATATTAGTTTTTAAATTTTATTTAATTGAACCCACGGAGTTTATCACAATATTCAGCAGTAGATAATGGATGTTGCGTAAACATAAAATACCTGATTTTTGGCATTATCGAAAAAGTTCATTCGATTTGAAAACTGCATTTTATTGAGACAGAACATCACTAAAAATTGTAAAATAAATACATTTTTAAAAAAGTAAAACCGATTTCAAAAAAGTGATTTAACTAAAAAGCAAAAAAATATAGTTTTAATGCAACAATTAAATACTTTTTCTGAAGTCGGTGCCAAGTTAAAACGGAAATTATTTCGGAAGTATAATTATGATTTACAACTTTGCTGTTCTACTTGACACCAACTTCATAAATAGTATTTAATTGTTGAATAAAAAAATATATTTTTTGCTCTTTAGTTAAACCTCTTTTTTGAAGTCAGTTTTTGTTTTTTAAAAATATATTTATTTTAATAACTTTTGAAATTATAAAAAATATGTTTTTCTATTTCTTATAATGAGTTCTTTCATCTGATAGGTATATGTCACATGATGCACTTAATTCTTTAAGTTTCATAATTTGTCCTCAACGTTAACTCACTTAGGATTTCTAACTTAAAGGGACTCTGGCTATATACCCTAATTTTTTCAACAATTTATTCCAAGTAGCTTTGGACAAAAACTGGGAGTGGGTTGATTTTCATATACTGTCTTTAATATCTTTTGAAACCATATATTTCGGACCTATAAAATGTATATATATTTACATTTTTTATGACAAGATTTTTCATTTCATATGTTGTATGATGTGCTTGATTTTTTTATTTTTCGATTTTTATTGAATTTTCCAATTTGTCCCGAAAATTAACGTAAATCTAAATTAGAATTTTACCTCAGGTTTTGGTAAGTCGTTTTTTCAAAATTTTAGGCGTTTTAGTTTCGTAGATAACGTGGGGATGGACTGATTTTTCTATATTTTCCTGAGTAGATACCTTTCAAAGCATACATTTTAAAAATATATTTGTATTATCTGCATGGACCTTTGCGTTTGACATTTTAGGTACATTACTTTTTACAGCCTTTCGCTATTTTTTCAAAATTTTAGGGTCAGTTGTTTTGGAGATAAAGGGGATGGGATTTTTTTGATGCTCTTGAAAAATATATCTTGTTTATTTTATAAATATTCTAATTTCACTACCTGTGAGCAAAATGATGTTTATTATTAAACAGATTTAAAAGTTTTTAAAAAGGATCTATTCGAAATAAAATGATTAATTTGCAAGCTCAGCTATTTGTACGGATAAGGTCTATCAGGAATTCACCCGAATTTGTCCACACAAATGAGGTCTCTTCATCCTTGTTGATCCGACTTTTCTGATTAGCCTACTATCATCAGTACTTATACGAAAGTGTTACAGCCTATGCAAGAAGTGGTTAAAACTAAATATTCATTAATTGTTAGATAAGCGGAAATTAATTGTTGTTAGGTCACTAATTAACTTTAGATATGCTGTTATGACGACAACAGTATTATATAAAAATTAGACGACTTTTGGTAGTAATAAAATGCGTCAGTCGATAATTATTTGGACGTTATTTTATTTTTAACTCCACATGGCACGTGTAACTTTTCGGTTAAAATAACTGCAGTTATTCTTGCAAGTTATTGTTGATTGTTTATGTTATGTCTCATATATTAATTATATATATTTTAATAAGATAATAAACAAGGATATATTTGTGATATTCTATGAGGAAGTGTAAATTGGCCTTGTCACAGTGAAATCATGAATGCTTAAATTGCAATAGACTATTTCCGATTGACAATTAAAAAAGAACATTGTTAAATGCTTCCTTTTGTTTTAAAGGTTGCTTTAAATACCATTTTTTATAAATGTTGGCCTAATATGATATGTGCGTTTGATAATATGTATTTAATAAACCATTTTGCCCGAACTTTGCCTACAGGTTTTACTAAACTTAGTTTTCACCATCTAGATTTTCATGTGAACAATCTCATAAGGGTTATCTTAAAAGATACTTTAAGAAGTGCGAAAAGAGAGTTGGAGTTGCTTTTTGAAGTTATCATGTAAGCACAGCCAAAAAAAATTATTTTGAATACCTATTTTTGATTATGTTATTACAGATAAAATAATCAAAGACCTCCTTAAGAATCTTTCCCAAATTATCTTTGATTATCTCAAAAACTGCCACTTGGTCGAACATATATTACATAAAAGAAAATGAAGACGCGAAATACATAAAGTGTTCGAGAGGACATTCAATTGTGGGAAGCGCAACTGATGAATGTTCCCTAACCAGAAACAATATATATTATATACAGGGTCAGTTTTTTTTTGATGATCAGTATGGGTATCTCGGAAACTAGCGGAGATAGAGCAATGGTTAAATTGGGAAAGATTTGCAGTTTTACTGGCCCGATTTAATGACACTTTCGGATTTTTGTAAAAAGGCATGACTTACTAGATATTTTGAAAAAACAAAATTCTGTCGATTTAGTCAAATCCCTCTAGCTCCTTTGTTTTTGATTTTTTTTAAAAAGTGTAAGTACCAAAATTGAAGGGAATTGTATCCCGAATATGATTGTCATATCCTCGTTTGCGTGACAGCTCCCGTTTTCGAGATATGACACAAACTTTGTTTTGAATGGAAACCATAGTTGGCTATGACCTCAAAAAATCGGACATTTTTTGAGCTTTTAAACGATATAATACTCGATATAGTTATTCATAAAAATAACGGAGTTATGGATGCTTTTCTCTCTTATTGTCACTTTTAACATAGGTAGCCATGAAAAAGATTGTTTTCACTTTCACGTTTCCTCATTTGAGAGTAATTCCATTAGTAGTGCTGAACTGACAGTCGATATTGACAAGTTTTCGTGATAAAATAGAATATTCTACCGAAGAAAACTGAATATGGTGAAATGTTATATCATATGCCATAAAAATTCAGTTTGTGCAGCTGAGGATACTTTCATAGATATTTTAATCGTCGTCAATCTGCTCTATGTACATTTAAGAGACTTTACGATAGTTTACGCAGATATGGATCTTTTACTAAACCCCCAAAGGAAGGTAATCAAATTAACGAAGCAGCACAAATAAATGTTTTGGCAATGGTAAATCAAAATCCATCTACATCAACTCGTGAGATTGCGGCAGAAGCTGGCACATCTCAACGAACTGTAGTTAAGGTACTGAAAGCGCACAAGTTCCATCCGTACAAACTTTCAGTTTCTCAAACTTTGCATGCTGGTGACGAACATCGACGTATTTTGTTTTGCACATGGTTTGGAGATATGTGCCTTGAAAATCCACAGTTTCCATTAAAGGTGTTATGGTCAGATGAAACTAGATTTACTAACTGCGGTATGTTCAATAAACAGAATGAGCATATCTGGGCTAAAGAAAACCCTTTCCATGTAGAACAAAGACGACCCCAGATAAAATTTGGTTTTAATGTTTGGCGTGGTATCATAGGATCTACTATTCTGGGGCATTTTATCTATGACAAATCACTTACTGGGGAGCGCTACTTGCATTTCTTGCAATACACTTTTCCACACATGTTGCATAATTTGAATTTGAGAACTCATTATTAGTAAGACAACACTTAAATAATATCTATCCAAACTCTTGAATATGAAGAAATGGCCCACGCGAATGGCAGTTATAGACCTATTTAAGGGGTGCGCTAAAAAACAAAGTATACAAAAGAAAGTACGAGCCAGTTGGTGACCTAAGGGAGGCGGTATTACATGCAATTGAAGAAATTGATAGGCGGTCTGTGAGGAAAGCGGTAATGTCAATCTTAAAAAGATGCAATTTTTGTCTAAATAACAAAGGTGGACTTTTCGAACATAAATTATAACCATTATTATGTACTTTAATTTCTTAAGTTTTTAGTAAGTACCTACTTATTTAGTTTTTTCGTTATATCTGATATACCTAATAAAAAAATCGTTCAATGTTTTTTGGAATAGTTATTAATAAATCAATCTATTTCATGGCTAACTACGTTAAAAGTGAAAATAAGAGAGAAAAGTATCCTTAATTTCGTTATTTTTATGAATAACTACATCGAGCATTATATTGTCGAAAAGCTCTAAAAATTTCTGATTTTTTGAGGTCATAGCCAACTATGGTTTCCATTCAAAAAAAGATAAGTTTGTGTTTTATCTCGAAAACGAGAGCTGTCACTCAAACGAGGACATGACAATCATATTCGGGATACCATTCCCTTCAATTTTGATATTTACACTTTTATTACAAAATCAAAAACAAAGGAGCTAGAGGCATTTGACTAAATCGACAGAATTTCGATTTTTCAAAATATCTAGTAAGCCATGACCTCTTACAAAAATCCGAAAGGGTCATTAAATTGGTCCAGTAAAACTGCAAATCTTTCCCAATTTAATCATTGCTCTATCTCCGCTAGTTTCCGAGATCCCCTTACTGATCATCAAAAAAAACCTCACCCTGTATATTGTCTTGCGTACAAAAGAATGACACCTAGAAGAGAGTATAAAAGAAAATGCTCAAAACCTACTCAAAAGCTTATTTATGATACGACAGAATGTTAGGTTTCTTAAGATTTCTTGACGCGCTATATAAAGTGTCATAGACTAAGAAAATATGATTATTACATTGTGTGTATATTAATTAACCGACTTCCAAAAAGGAGGAAGGTTATCAATTCGTCGGCATTGTTTTTATGTTAGCTCAGTGATTATTCAAAGACGGATTAAGCAATTTTAATGATTTAAACTGCAGGCGTTGAAGGAATATTATGTAAATTTTCTATAACGTGAAATTTACGGTTTTCCAGAAAATCAGAAAAAACAATAATTAAGGGACTACATTTAAATGAATCTTCCCTGTTTTCTTTAAACCGGCTCACTCATTTCAATTTCAGCATGATTCTATAACGTTAAAAATACCGTTTTTCAGAAAATAAGAAAAATGTGTGCAAAAAGCGGTTCTTTTACGGGACTTACAGTAGTGTGTAATAGCGAAAAATATACATTTAGTGTGTGGAATAGAAAAATTGTTATGCCGGCGACCTTTGCTCTACGGTATACGGTTGTAGATGTGTCTGTGTGTGTGTGTGTGTGTGTAAGTGCAAGTATCGAAATTTGAGTAGCAAACAATAAGCGGGGTTGAAATATAGGGAGAAGTAAAATTACAGTTATATACAGGTGGGTTCAAAAAATCTTAAAAATTAATGTGATAATGGGTGGTACAAAAGCAGTGGCATATATAGGATGGTTGAAATATAAGGTGGAATAGAATTATAGTTATATAGGTGGTTCAAAAAATGTTGTATTGGGTGGCATATAAGTAGTGGTGTATACAAGGTGGCTGAAATAAGAGTGGAGTAGAATTACAGTTATACAGAGTGGATAAAAAAATGTTAAAAAAATTGCTAAATAAGCATTAGCAATTCGGATATTTGAATTATAGGGCGGAGTACAGTTACAGTTATAAAGAAGAACCCAAGAAACGTTAGAAGCAGTTGCTTATACAAGATGGGTAAAATATAACGTGAAGTAGAATTATAGTTATACAGGGTGGTGCAAAAATATTTTATATTGGGGAAAATACGTAGTTGCGTATACAAGGTGGTTGAAATAATTGTGGGCAAAAATTATCATTATACAGGGTGGATCAGATATTTGTTATATTAGCAGAAGCAGTTAGTATATTTGGATTATAGGTCAGAGTATAATTAGACTTATAGAAAGGGATTAAAAAAATATTAGAAGTAAGAAGGGCAGAGTAAAATTCTAGTTATGTAAAGTGTTAAAAAAAAATTGTTATATAATTACAAAAACAATATTAGAAACAGTCATGTTACGTCGATAACAAAATTAATTATTTTTTAAAAAATTTTATTTTTACTTAAACACTTTTTCAACTTTTACACTTTGAATTAAAATTGTTACAATTAATTATGCCGAGATTTTGCAGTCGAGGGAGAGAGATCAGAACTAATATCTACGTTAATATCTTGAATGTGTTAATATCCACTCTCCTACAACTTTACAACGAATTTATAGGTTCTGTGATGATGACTAAGGTGGCCTTAATAACACGTGCAGATTTACTTGAACAATAGAATACTGTTAGCTATTAAGCTCACCTCTAAATAAGCAATTTTGGAGTAAACAGAAATATCAATTACTTGAAAGGAAATATTATAGATAAGTTACAATGTTGCACAAAGGGGTCTTTCACAGTGATTCACGTAACAACTTCCCCCTATACAAAAAAGTTGATGCCATGCATCAAGTTTTCAGGAATAAAATCAAAAATAGATATAATTTCAAAAAATTCAAAAATTAATAAAAATAAATACATTATAAGAACATCAAAGTGTAAGTTGTATAAAATTATATATATGCGAGTAAAATACGATAATATAAGTGTATATAAGAATAATATCAAAAGTAAATGAATAAAACATAAAAATGGTTAAAATGTTAAAAATATCAAAAAGTGTTAGAATTCAAAAATTGACTAAAGATACAATTTTTGTTGTTGTACATACATGTTTTAAGAAATGTCTTTGAGTGGCATCTCAGGGGATTCTTCTTCAATCTGCTCACCAAGGTGGATGCTACTCCTTCTTCTGGGTATGAAACGTCTAATACGTCTTTGAAAGACGCTAGGTACCATTGGTGGTACAGGTGGATCATCTGGTCCTTGTATGGAGATTAGGTGTCTTCTGCGTCTTCTTCTACACTTGCAGAATATGTATAAGCAAATTAGAGCAACGATTATGGTGATGGTAAATATAGTATACCATGATAACTTTTTGGTTACTAAGGGTTGATTAATAATTTCATCTAATTGATCGGAGTATTGGGACAACTTGTGTTGAGCAATGTTTAAATCGTCTGTATTTAACTTGCTTAATTTCAATGGTTTCAAATCTGGAAGATTGATTTTATGTACTAGATCTTCACAACAGCTGAACGGTATGTTTACTGGATGGTTTCTATAGGTTATATTTTGGTATGTATCCAGTAACTGTTTGGCTGGGACTCGGGTGGATCCGATAAATGCACTACATTTTGGTTGTAGCTTTAAAATAGTATTAACGTTTACTATTTTTGTGATAACTTCTCTTCCTTCACATCTAACGGTGATCGGTAAAGGTTCTGATATACTTATTAGCCAATGGTTTGGAGCAATTGATTGGATATTATACTCCTTTGCATAAATTAATATATTCTGACAAGTTTTTGGTAAGTAACTGGTTTGTTTGAAAAACTGGGCTTCACAAATTGCATCACTGTCGATTGGATATGGCAATATGTCTGGGCAAATTTTTGTTCTTCGGTCTATAGACTTGCAATTGTCCATGTTATCAAGAGTTACGTAAAGTAGAGAGTCATCGTCTCTAGCAATATATTTATGACCAATTTGAAGCATATGGTGTAGACCTGTGCGATTATCAAAAATAGGAATCGGGTATAAATGGTAAAGGATGTAATTTTCAGGTTCTACCAAAGGTATTTTTAAAACGAAGACGATTTTTGAATCAATTTGAAATGCTTCTAATTCGATTATTTCAACATACTGTGCCACAGTTGAGGTATAAACTGGTATAGGTAACTCATTTTTATACAGTGATTCAGATATCTTTTGTATTGAATTTAATAGATCATTGGGTGATATAATTGAACTGTGTAAAATTTTAAGTCTGGCAAATGAAATAGAATTTAAAATGTCATCAAGAGTTTCTTCGATAAAAACATAACTTGTCATCAATGATTCGCAAATTTCTAATACTTTTATTTGCGCTTGATAAAAGGCTAAATCATCTGTAAGGTTAAAAATTGCGGATTGAATTTCTTGAAGATCTTTGTTAAATGTGGACTCGTCAATTTGTAACTTTTGTATCGTACTATTAAAATTCTTAATTACCGACGTAGTCACTGAAATCTGATTCTTTAATAAATTTTCTATCTGGTGTTCGTCTCGCGTAATTCGGTCAATAGACTGACTATAATATTCTCCATCAGATGAGTCTAGATTTCCTGATATAGCTTTCCATATCGTACCTAAACCGTTAATAATGCCGCGTTTGCGTCTGTTTGAACTTGAACTTATATAACTTTTGGTATCAGCAAATATTTCTTTATATTTCTCATCAACATTGTTGGCAATTTGATTTAAAAGACTAATGTGTGTTGATAATTCTACTTTAAACGCAATCATACGATTGTTGTTTTCTTTGAGTGAGTCTAGCAAATGATCTAAAATTTCATCGTTGTTTGAAATCGCTTGTTTAATATAACTAAGTTCTTTGTATACTAAAAGTGTCCATTTTGAATTTGATATTTTTAAATTACTTTCTTCTTGGAAATAAACACCGATCGTATTATTTACTGGTGAAATTAGATATTGGCATCTTGAGATGGTGATTATCCACCAAAGGATTAAAATTCTGAAAAGAAGAAATTTCTAATCAAAATAGGGTTTAAGCCTATCGAAATTTACTTTAGTAGTTTGATTAGTATTTGGATTAAATAATTTTGCTGAGTTTTGATAAAGTTCTTTGATTTCATAAGGACCATTGAACTTATTTTCCGATTTGTTTTTAATTTGAGATTCTTTGAGGTATACTTTATCTCCTATATTAAATTCATGTTGGTTTTGGGATATGTTCTTATCAAACCGAATTTTTGATTTTTCTTTTTGATTATTTATTTTTGCTCTTGCTATTTTATAATAGTGTTCCATACGATTATTTAGATCTCTAATATATTTAGAAATTAGGTTTTTCTGATTGTATAACGTTTCAGGGGTCTACTTGACGTATGCCCGAATACTAATTCATATGGGCTAAATCCATGGGTGTAACTTTTTTTGTATTATTGTAGCAAATGACAGCGTAGGGTAAAACATTAAAAGGATGTTCTTCGGGATGTTCGGCTGTATTGGCACGAATCATTTCAGAAAGTGTTGCATGAAAACGTTCGATTGAACCATTGGATTCTGGATGGTTCACACTTGAAAAAGTTAGTTTAAAATCATAGAGTTCTGAAAGGTCTTTCATTAAAGTATTGTTGAATTCGGGGCCATAATCGCAATGTATGCGCAATGGTGTGCCATAATGTTGAAAATAAATTAATAAGGTGTTAACAACTGAGGAAGCTTTCTTATCATTCAGTGGATATGCTTGAGTAAATTTCGTTAATTCATCGCGTATTGTTAGTGCATAATTTTTGTCAGGGTATTCGAATATGTCTATATTGATTCGCTCAAAGGGAGTCTTTGGTGTTTCTGTTATTACGAAGGGTGCGCTTAAATTCTTTCTGCAAAATTTTACTTTTTGGCAGATTTCGCAAGATTTTATAAAATTTTCAATATTTTTAATTATTCCTGGCCAATTATATTTTTCTCTAACGCGTCTCAGAGTTTCATTTATACCTCTGTGTAGATTATTTTTTCCACAATGATATTGTTCAATGATTATTGGTATCTGATCTTCAGTTGGAGTTGTTACAATATTTTGACAAATTTTTATTTTAATGTCTTTGTCAGCAAATATAAAAGATAAAATTTCAAGAGTTGGTAATTCAATATTATTTTCAACATAGTATGTTTCATTTGGATTAAATTGATCTTGTGCTTTGTAAAGAATGTAAAATAAATGAGGGACTATTCTTTCTGGGTCAAAAGGAAGGGGTATTATGAAATATCTTCGTTCTTTAATTGAACTACTGGAGAATATATTAATTATTTCGGTACTAAAGTCTGGATTTATTTCGAAAAGGTCATTTATGATTTTGTCATGAAGTTCTCCAAGTTTGTTTTGGCAAAAGAAAGTTACGATATTTTTATGGGTTTTATCAAGAAGTTGGGAATTTGTTATCTCGATTTTTGAGTAATCAATTAATGATTTAGTTTTATAAAGTTCAACAAATCTGTTATATTCTAAAGTCATTTTTTCATTTTCATTTTCAAGGTTTTGTTGTTCAATAAAGTCATCATTTGAAGTTTCGTCTTCAGTTAGGGCATGAATTTTAGTTTTTGAATGAAAGTTAGTACAGTCTTTGAAGTGATTTATCTTTATGCGTGATAATGCATCTGCATTGCTATTTTTCTTTCCGGGTTTGTAAACAACTTTAAAATTATATTCTTCTAATTTAATCCTCCATCTAGCAAGTCTGCTACCGGGGTCTTTTATTGAGAAAAGCCATGTTAAAGGGCGGTGATCGATTGCGACTGTAAAGGTTCTCCCGTACAAAATCGAACGAAATGTCTTAACGGCCCATACTACCGCTAGTAGTTCTCTTTCAATAGTTGAATATTTGGTTTCTGCTTCACAAAGGGTTCTAGAGGCATAGGCAATTGGAAGATCTTTACCTATAGGTCCTTGAGATAAAACGGCACCTATTGCAAAAGCACTTGCATCGGTTGTTAATATGAATTCCTGTTCGAAATCTGGATACTTTAAAATTGGGTCAGAAGTAAGAATTTCTTTGAGTTTTTGAAAGGATTGTTTACATTCATTATCAAATAAAAATTTTACGTCTTTTTGAAGGAGTCGAGTGAGTGGCTTTGCTATTTTGGCAAAATTAGGAATAAATCTGCGGTAATAACCTGCTAAGCCTAGAAATGATTTTATTTCTTTTGGGTTTTTGGGTTCAGGAAAATTTAATACACAGCTGACTTTATCGGGATTTGGTTTAACACCATCAGGAGTAATGATATGACCTAGATAAGCTACTTCACGTCTTAAGAATTCGCACTTATCTGGCTGAATTTTGAAATTGGAATTACGAAGTCTTTTGAATACTTCTGAAAGTCTGGAAATATGTTCATGAATCGTGGGTGAGTATACAATAATATCATCCATGTATACTAGGGCTCTTTCATTTTGGATACCAAGAAGGATATTATCCATTACACGTTGAAAAGTGGACGGGGCATTTTTTAATCCAAAGGGCATTCTTATAAATTCATAATGTCCGTTCTCAACTGAAAATGCTGTTTTAGGAATATCGGTTTCATTGATTTCTATCTGATGAAAACCTGAAGCAAGGTCCAGAGTAGAAAAATATTGACATTTACCTAACTGATCCAATAAATCAGAAATATTGGGTAAAGGGTACTTATCATCGACGGTTAAGTCATTTAATTTACGATAATCAATTACAATTCTCCATTTTTGCTTGCCTGAAGCATCGAGCTTTTTAGGAACAACCCAAACAGGGGATGACCATGGGGAAATTGAGGGTCGAATAATACCTTGATTTAGCATATTACTTATTTGAGTTTTTACTTCAGTTCGATGAATCTGAGGATACCTATAAGACTTGGTATAAACAGGTTTGGAATTATTGGTGTCTATCGAATGCTTTATTTCATTGGTGAACGATAATTTGTCACCTTCTAAGAAAAAGATGTCTGAAAATTCTAGACAAAGATTTGTAATCATTTCATGTTCTTCTGGATTTAAATGGTCAAGACGTAATTGGTCTTTTATTAATTGAATCCTATCAGTGAAAGCTGATTCATAAATATTGGAATTGAGATTTAAGATTTGATCGAAATTATTTATTGGTTCTAAGGAAAGGTCTGAAAAATCAACAGATTTTGGGATTGAATTTGCGTTTATGACTGATGTTAAAAATTCACCATTTGCGTTTATTTTCACAACGGCATGGGGTAATCTAACTTTCTCCTTTTCTTGTGCTTTAAGTATGGCATCAGTATTAGATAAATTGCATTTTAATTTCACAATTTTTTCTGTTCTTCCTTCAATTGAAATAATGTTTGAAGTTACAGGTTTAGGGACTTTTTTAGAAATATGACTTGTCGTAGCAATCAGATTTTTTGAGATTGGGTTCTGAGGATTTTGAATGGTTTCTTGAGAAGAGTTTTCTTGTCCGGCTTTGAATAATGGGACAGTTTTGAAATTAATTATTAATTGTTTGGATTTAAGATCAATGATACAGTCATAATGATCTAAGAAATCAAGACCAAGAATTCCATCGAATTCAATGTCTAAGTTATAAACGAAAACTTTATGATAATCATTAGGGGCAAAAGGAATTAGGGTTGATTCTGTGATTAATAATTTTTCATTAGTAATACCTTGAATTGGTTTACTTTCAGGGTATCTAGGAAAATTCTTTACGACTTTTTCTTTAAAAATTGAGATTGAAGCTCCGGTATCGATTAGTAATTTGTAAGTTTGAGTTCTGTCAAAAATATAATATAAGTTTTTGGAACTTACAGTGAGTAAAGGATTTAAATAAACTGGTTCGTTCGAGGATTCGTTTGAGTGTTTGTGTCGAGGTTCGTTTTGTTGAGAGTTAAGGTTTGTAACTTGTTTTGTATTTCCTCTATGTTGGGTGGTTGGTTTCCCGAGGCTAATTCTTGAAAATTTTCTTCGTTTTGAGAAGAATTATTTTGATAATAATAGTCATCTTGAGAATAGTCAAATTCTTGAGGATTTTCATAAAAGTCATTATCATAGTATTGTTGATAATTATTTTCATAATCATCTTGAAAATGTTCGGTTTCATAATTATAGTTTGAAAATTCATAATTATGGGGATATTCATTTATGTGATGAGTTCTAGGATTATTAAAATTGAAATTTCTTTGCGGATTTGGATTATTTATTTGAGGTCTTTGTTGAGAAAATTGGGGCAAAGAAGGTCTAAATTGTTGGTTCGTTTGTTGGGTAAAATTAGGTCTTTGTTGACTAAATTGTTGTGGGAAATTGGGTCTCGGTTGAAAATTTGTGTTTCGAGATCCGTTTTGGAAATTATTTGTTGGATTAATTTGAAAACGATTAAATTGGCAATTAGGGGAAATGTGTCCATTTCTGCCACATTTGAGACATTTTATTTGAATATTAGGTTTCTTAATTTGACTTGTAGATTGTCCGTGGATTCCAGACAATTTTGGAAATTTTTGGTTTTCAAAATATGAAAGTTGAAGCTCGCGTTTTATTCTTGATTGCGCTTCTAATATATCTCGAGGGTTTCCTGCACGAATAATTTGTCCTAGTCTGGGTTCTAGACCAGTCAAAAGGGTATTTAAACTCATTGTGTCAATTAAACTGCACTGAGCATTTTTCTGTTCAGGGGTAAGATTTTGGGATTTTTGTACGAATGCGTGCATTTTGGCATTTAAAACTTGTAACCGACTGACAAAGTTAAGTGGGGATTCATTTTGTATTTGTTTCAGTCTTTGTAAGTCTTGAATTAAGGATGAGAGATCCCTTGAATCTCCAAAATGGGTATTTAATAATTGCTTAATTTCTGGATACGTTGTGGGGTTTCTAGAGCTGATAAGTTGTGCCGCTCTGCCACGTAATTTATTTTTTATATGAATACTTAAAAGAAAACGTTGGTCACCAAGGGCCATATTATATGCACAGTCACATGCATTAAGGAATGATTGGAGGAAAATTTGATCTCCATCGTAATCTGGGATAATAGAAAAGATTTCTGATAACTTGTAGTTTTCTACTTGAGTTTCTTCGCTTGACATTGTAGCAAAGTTTGTTGAAATAACTTATAATTAAAACGTTTCTTAATAACTAAATCGCGTTTCTTAAAACTATATCGCTTTTTCTTTTTAAAATTAAATATTTCCACCTTCGAAAATATTTCTCCGATAATAAAAAATAATCAAATATTTCCACCTCCGAAAATATTTGTCCGATAATAAAACAAAAATAATATTTCCACCTCCGAAAATATTTTAAATAAAAAAAAATCAAATCAAAATTCTTAAAATTATAAGGTTTAAAGGAATGATTGGAATATTAACACTGATAATCGTAAAAATGCAACAAATTGAACATAAACATAAAAATTAAAGAAACGATTATCTCTTACTTGATCTCTCTTGTTTTCATGGAGCTTGAGCCTTTGTCGTGTCCACCAGCAGTGAGGCAAATTCCGTGTTCAACCGGCTTCTTTCGACTATCTATCTTGTCCTAGCAGTGAGGCTGTGGTCCGTGTTCAACCAGGAAAGTAGATTTTTGGCTTTGGTCCTTTGTTTCGGCAAGGGATTGGAATCCGCCGTTTCCAGTGAGCATTCGCGTGTTCTAGAAACGTTCACGAAATCCTACTGACTGCGCCAAATTTTGTTACGTCGATAACAAAATTAATTATTTTTTAAAAAATTTTATTTTTACTTAAACACTTTTTCAACTTTACACTTTGAATTAAAATTGTTACAATTAATTATGCCGAGATTTTGCAGTCGAGGGAGAGAGATCAGAACTAATATCTACGTTAATATCTTGAATGTGTTAATATCCACTCTCCTACAACTTTACAACGAATTTATAGGTTCTGTGATGATGACTAAGGTGGCCTTAATAACACGTGCAGATTTACTTGAACAATAGAATACTGTTAGCTATTAAGCTCACCTCTAAATAAGCAATTTTGGAGTAAACAGAAATATCAATTACTTGAAAGGAAATATTATAGATAAGTTACAATGTTGCACAAAGGGGTCTTTCACAGTGATTCACGTAACAGTCATTATGGTGGAGAGAGACTTCAGTAATATTTTTTGTTTTCAAAAATAACTTTTTAAAAAATATTTTTAAAAGTTTAATCGAGCGGAAAAAATATTACAAGTTTTTAATTTATTACTGAATATAAAATTATACGTCTAGTCGCTACGATGTTTACGTCTATTCTAATCTGAAACAAAACATTAAGATATGCGAAAGTAATTGAATTCAGTTTTAGCATATGATGAATCGTCTGCACGTGCTGCTGGTCCGCTATTTCCTTATCTTGTTGTCTTCTTATGGGAGCGGGATACATAACTCCTCCATCCCTAAAGGTTCGTCAAGGGTGGAACCACCTGAGACGGACTAACTTCTGGTCTGGGGCCTGGTTGGCTGAACTGGGACAATTTCATTATCAGTTCTCGCTTCCTGACAATGAAAAACAGGATCACTGCAATAATCAGGAAAATTGTGAAATATAGGAACCATGTTGAGCGTCTGGACTGTATTTTGATTTCTTCTAAGGGCTCTTCAGCTGATTCCTGAATTTGAAGTTGATGTAACTTGTCTAGTGGCACTTTTTCTAGGTTGAGCTTTTGAACTGGTAAAACTGGTAGACTGATTGCTTTTATTTCGTCTAAGGTAACTGGATGACCTTTGATTGTACCTTTTTCGTTTTTGTAGATGAACGATGTGGTTTTGATTGAACATTTTGGCGGGACAATGAACAAAAATGTTCCTTGAAGGACTGCTACGTCGCTTTCTTGCCATGTGGTTTGAACTTTTTGTTGTTTCGGGAAAACACCCATGAAATGGGCTTCATTGATTTCTTCAATTATCTGCTGGGCATTTTTGATTGGAATTTGTTGGCAGTTTTCTAATTTGTTTTCGACTGATAAAAGTGAAGTTATACAATCGAGATTTTGAAGTAGTGGCAAAAGGCGATTTTTCTTGCACAAATAATTTGACCATAAGTTTTTGCATTCTTCACCTTGATATTTGTACTCATTGTTGCTTATCGAAAGATAGGACGATGGTGGGATAATTATTGATTGATTTTCATTTGGTATGGCATAAAGGTGATAATAATCAAAGATATCAGGATGGACCAATGGAAAATCAAGAGAAAATATTATTTTATCTTGTGAAATGATTACATTTGTTTCAACTACTTCATAATATTTGAGATAATCACGTACAGAAAATAACAATTGTGAATAACCGTGTGATTCTTGCAACTGATCAACAATTTTTTGTAATTCATTTGGTGAAATGATACTATGATGTAAAACTTTTAAGTTATCAAAGCTTATAGCATTTTCCATGTCTGAAAGGAAATTCAATAAAGAGTCTGAATTTAATTTAAAAATTTCTTGAATCTCTAAATAATGAGCATAATTAAAGTTTATTTCGTTCAAACCTATTCTTAATTGTTCAATTTTATTTTCAATCAAATTTTGGTTATTTGATATTTTAATAATTGTTTCATTAATATTTTTCATAAGTGCCGAAGTTAATGATATTTGTTTATTAACTTTTCTAACAATTTTATTTTGATTAGTTTCGAGTTCTGAAATGCTTTCATGAATTTCTTGAGCATCTTGGGCGTCCATATTTCCTGTGAAATATTTTGTTACAGATCCTAAGGGATTAATTAATCCTCTTTTATTTCTATTATTTGGGAACAGTGAATTCATTTTTTGATTTAGTAATCTAACTTCATATTCTAAGTGTTTATAAGAACAAAGAAGTGGTTCTTTTTGAACAGATGTTACGTTACGTATTACATGTTCAAAGTTATCATATATATTGGTGATTGATAAAATTTGTGGATTTGATTCGGTCAATTCGGACATAATGTAGGAAAGTGTGCGATGCGATTTTTAGTCGGGAACTTCCAAGTTTAAAGGGAAGGACTCCGGGATTAGTTTTGAGATTCCGAATTTGAACTTTCTGACTCATCGTCAGGTGTAGTGTCATCAGCCTGTAACAAGTTTTTGTCAATAAATTTTCGAGGCGGTTTAAATATTTGTTTGTGATAAGTATTTTGAGGTGTCGTTACTGTTAAATCCGTATTTTGTAAAATATGTTCAGGTTTATATAAAGGTTTAGTTTTGCCTTGTCGTTCCGTTAATTTTCTGTAACCTGTAGTTTCTGGTTGAATATCAGGAGGGTCATTCCTTTTTTCATTAATTTTCTGAATAAGGGTTGCTTTTTGTTTTTGCATATTTTCAGAAACATTTTGGTATAAGGTTTTCATGATTTCTTTATGTTTGTCAAGTTCGTGGTTAACAACTTGGGATTGGGGATCGATTTCGATTGGTTCTTTTAATTCTAATTGACCAAAAATAAGATCAATGGGCTTATATTTTGTAACTGAATGAAGGGAATTGTTGTAACCTATAATTGCGTAAGAAAGTTTTTCAAAAGGGCTTATATCTGGTTTTGTTAATGTAAGTGGTCTCAAATGTTCGAGTAGAGTTGAGTGAAATCTCTCTACGATTGAGTTACTATTTGGATTTAAGGGCAAGGTATAATGCCAATTTATTTTATATAAATTTGCAAAATCTTTTAGGAGATGTTGAGTTAATTCTGAACCGTTGTCAGAAACAATGTTTTCTGGAATTTTAAATGTACTGATAAATTGTAAAAGTGATTTATAGACATGAAGGGCTGATAAACTGGGAATAATATAGCTTGTCCAAACCTTAAAAAGCTATCACATATAGTAAGGGCAATTGAATTTTCGAATTTGAAAGTATCTATGTGAATTGTTTCAAAGGGTTTCTTTGGAGTGGGCGTTAATTGAAATTTTATTAGAGGGGGATGACGTTCATATTTTACTTGTTGGCATACATTACAGTTATTTACGAATTTTTTTACATCATCGATTAGTTTAGGCCAATAATATTTTTGTTTGAGTTCGTTAGAGGTTTCTAAAATTCCTCTGTGATTTGTTATTCCTTCGTGTTGAGTTTTTATAAGCTTTTGTTGTCGGTGTTCTTGTGTTACATCAAAAAGTAACTTATTTGACTTTAAAAATTTATAGGCAGAATTTTTGAATATTTGGGGGATGAATCTACACATTTCTTCGTAAAAATAATTATTTGGGTCATTTTGGAAGTAAACTGCATATTTTCGAGTATTTCCTGCATAGTCTTTTTTAAATTGAATTAGTTGTTGTCGGAAAGAGTTCTTTATGACATATAAATAGAAACGTGTTCGAATTACAGGGTTTTCAAAAATTTTCTTTATCTGTTTTCGGGGATTGTCTGGGACTTCAATAATAAAAATTTGATTTAGTAGAAGGTCTGTTTATTTGTAATTCTGGGTTCTCGTTGAATTCTTGAATGTATTGAAATATTGGGGGAGTATTTCTTTCGGTTTCGTTAGGGTAAATTTCTACTCGTGACAGGGCGCCTGCATTAGTATTTTTCTTACCTTTCTTGTGAACTATTTCATAGTCAAATTCTTCTAAACGTAATCTCCAACGTACTAATCGTGAATTGGGTTCTTTTAAAGACACGAGCCACTTTAAGGGAAGGTGGTCACACGCTATTGTGAAGGGTCGACCAAAAATGTAACATCGAAAGACTTTTGTGCCGTAGACGATGGCTAGCAATTCTTTCTCAATTGTCGAATAGTTTTTCTCGTGATCGTTTTTTGAAAAATCTGGGTACTGCAAAATTGGATCGTTTGTCAGAAGTCAGAAGTGATTTACATTCTTCGAAAGTTTTAATATATTCAGGGTCATTGATATTAATTTTAGCACCTTTTTTCAAACAAGTTGTAAATGGTTTTGTAATGTGAGCGAAGTTTTTGATGAACTTCCTATAATAACCTAAAAGAGGTAAGAAACTTCTCTGCACAAAAATTCTGATTTGTCAAGTTGGATTTTTAAATTGTGTTCTCTAAGTCTTTGGAATATTTTTTTTTCAAATTAACAATATGTTCTTGAAATGAGGAGGAAAAACAAATGATATACACAAAACAGATGTTATTTTGTAAACCTTTTAAGACATTGTCCATGACTCTCTGGAACGTTGCGGGGGTGTTTTTTTAAACCAAAGGCAAAGAATAAAAGCTTATTCTTTGTTTCATAATGATCTAGGTTAATTTTGGAAGTTGGAGTTTTCAAAGTGAAATTTCTTATATCAATTTGAACATCGAGGTCTTTCATTGTTTCATAGCCTATTAAGCCGTCAAAGAAATTATGGAACTTAAATATATAAAATTTAATATTTTTCTTAGAATTAAATTCTGAAAATGCTGGGATTTCGATACAATAATTTTTTGTAGTTGTCTGAAAAATTGAAGAAATCGTAAAGGGTTCTTTCTTTATGAAATCTGAAAAATAATTATCTGCTACTTCGGGGTTCAAAAATGATTTTGTTGCACCCGTCTCTATTAAAAGTTTTAATGGAGGGTTGGATATTTTTATATAAGGAAGGTCCTTTTTGTCATAGATAGAATGTAGTTCTATGTTGGAAAATTTGCTTCATCTGAACTTTGTTCTGGTTCTTGTAAGCTGATGTCAATATAGTTTTCATGAATGTTTTCATTTTGAAAATCTATTTCTGGAATATTTTCAATGTAAAATTCGGGATTTTCATAAGAAGGGTCAAGTTGTTCAAGATTGTGTACTTCATATGTGTTTTTAGGTTTTTGGTAAAATCTTTGATTTCTAGGATCTTGTGAATAGGGTTTTATTGTTGAAACACCACTCATAGGAACAGGAGTTTGTTGTGGGGTATTACCTCTTGGTTGCCACACGTTAATTGAGTTTCTTTGCTGTCGAGGAAAAATTGGTCTGTTTGTGAAAATTTGTTGAGGAGTTTGTTGTTTGACTGGTTTGTTGAATTTGTATTGGTCCTCTAGGAATTGTGGTTGTTGATATTGAAAATTATTTGGTAGAAATTGACTTGGAATTTGATTTCTATTCAAAGATTGAAATTGATTTTGCAGTTGAAATTGATTTGGATTTTGTTTGAAATGTTGGTTGTGATTATGTTGTTTTTGATGTTGGAAATTGTTTTTGTGATGATTGTTGTCAAAATTGGAAGGTCTTTGTCAATGTCGAATATTATTTTCGGCAATAATATATTGTCTGGCTTCAGCTAATGTGCTGGGTTTCATAGCTCTAATGGTAGAACCTAAGGGCTCTTTTAGTCCTGCTAAAATATTTTTAAAGCGTGGGTGTTATAAAATGTCTTTTTAACTGTTCTATTTTGAACAAGATTTTCGTGAATGTCAACATAATTATGTAATGCGCTTAAATTGGACATAACTCTTGTATAAAATTGTAAAGAAGGTTCATTTTGAAATTGTCTTAATTGATCTAAATCAAAAAGTAAACCATTCTCATCGCGCTGATCTCCAAAATGTGCTTTTAACGCGCTTTTGACAGTGTGCCAATCTTTAGCAATGCAAATACTATAAACTTCTCTAGCTTTACCGATTAGTTTAGAATAAATGCCGTATATAATTATTATGTTTTGTACGCTTTGGATATTTTCTGGGTTTGGATCCCAATACTGATTAATTATAGTATTAGCAGTATCAAGAAATGATGACAGTTCTAATGGGTTTCCATCAAATTGTGGAATTATTTGTAGTAACTTGGGTTCAAAAACTGGAACATTACCTGCATGTCTGTTCGGATTCATATTGAATGGTTAACTGGACTATTATAAATGTTTAAATCGGAAAATAATGTACTTAAATCAAATTCAAAATTTTGTTCTCTTAAAATTAACTCGTTTGCACTGTTTTCTCTTGATGAATCAGACAAATTCGAGGAGATAGACATAAACTGGGTAAATATGAATATAAGGAAATTATATATATATAACAAGGAAAGCAACTTTTTCTACTCACTCGTTGTGGATTTCTTTTCTTCTTTGCGGAGTTTAGTTCTCTGAATCCACAGTGGAAACTGACGTTTTTCTTGAAGAAATTCGTTCAGATCCGAATGACTGCGCCAGTAATATTTTTTGTTTTCAAAAATAACTTTTTAAAAAAGATTTTTAAAAGTTTAATCGAGTGGAAAAAATATTACAAGTTTTTAATTTATTACTGAATATAAAATTATACGTCTAGTCGCTACGATGTTTACGTCTATTCTAATCTGAAACAAAACATTAAGATATGCGAAAGTAATTGAATTCAGTTTTAGCATATGATGAATCGTCTGCACGTGCTGCTGATCTGCTATTTCTTTATCTTGTTGTCTTCTTATGGGAACGGGATACATAACTCTCTTTAAAAAATATAGGGGCGGTTGCAATATCGTGTGAGTTGAATTAGTGAAGGTGACCAATACCCAGGAGTATATACACAGTGGTTGCAATATAGGGTGAATTAAATTTATACTTGTACAGAGTAGTCCAAATAGTAATAAAAAATAAAAATAAAGTTAAAAAATGTGAATAAAATATGAAGAGATTACAAATTAGAAAGAACTTTAAATACCATGAGACCGCTCAACTAGAAAAGCCTGTTAGTTTTTAATAGTATTATGTTAAATATAAAGTGTCGAAGTCGAGTTTACTTATAACCAAGAAAACTGTTTCCGGTAATCATCTTCATTAATAGTAATTTAAACCAACTTAGGTCATAGCGAATAGTGTTGCCAAACGGAATGATTAAACAAAACCAATAAGACAGCAGATTGATTATCCGTTGTTATTTTTGCAGTGGTATCTTGATCTTAAACCCAAGCAACAAGTATCAATAGAATATTTCGGAGAAAGTGATGATAAATACAAATTCGCGTCACAAAAACAGTACTGTTAGAGCTGTCATCGTGGGAGAGACATAAAATGGCATAGTAGTATGTACTATAAGCGCTTCAGTCACACATCACAGCTGGAAAAAGATGGTTCATCCGCAGTTGTTTACTTAACAATCATAGTACTTCAGAAACGTAGGAGTGGTCCAATGTGAACCATGTAAAATTGTTAACCACAATCATCATTCACATCACATTAAAAACGGAGGGTGACGTGTGTAATTAATCAAAGAATATTGCAGCAATTACACTATAAGAATTTTAAGAACTATTTCTCATGACATATACTGGACTAACATCTTTATAGAAAGCGATAGTAGGCTGTAAAGCAAGAACTTATGAAGCCTGCAGTTCTTACTACTAATAACTGAGATTTTATAGCTACTAATAAACAAGATAATCTGCAAGTCGGTTCTATGAATTCTAGTGTTATGGTTCAGTTCAAATATTATATTATACAACACCAGCCTAGTCGATCTATTAATAAGTGAATAATCATGTCGAACCATTCATTGTAACTATGTTAGTTACTGATTTTTCTACTATTGTCTGCCTAATGCAGCAACCCCACATCTATAATATAAACAAGAACTGTAACAATGCACCATTAACAAAACGTAACAAACACCCAAATGATGACTGTATTTGACGAAAGAAGAAACGTAAAACATGAAAATGCACCAGGTAAAAGTTGACAAATTAAAATGACCTACTACTATAAAAAGGGTAAAAAAACATTAAATAATTATGATGAAGAAATGTCTAAAAGCCACTGAAAATCCATCTTCTTATAATTTTTTGTATTTATTTGATTTGGTTCATAATTTGAATTCTTCATTCCTACTGTAAATTGTTCTTTTTAATCTAAACTTGAAATAAGAACATTTTTAAAGATTAAATATTAAATATATTAATATCTCTGTTCTCTGTTATTTAAGAAGTGTTGATAAATTTAAGATTGAAAAACAAATGGACCTAATTTCGCTTACTAGTAAGTTTTCCTTACTAGTAAGTTTTCCTGTCATAACCTGAAAATTTTCGAAAAAGACAAACGTGCTCACATTGCAGTTTATAAACAATCTACTAATTTTGAAGAAAAATATTCCGAATATGACTCTTCAAAATTAATAATAATCATGAAACAGACTCTGTAGTAAAAGTGGTTTCTTCTGTATAATACATTATTCACATGAGAAATTTGATAGTACTCTGTTAAATTATTCCATGTAATTTTATAACTTAACACTTATTTTTGAGTTATTAGATTAGCTAGTATTAAAAAGAATATCGACTTAGGTACAGTATAATCGAAAGAAATTGGTGGTCAGTTATTTGTTGTTAAAATATTGGAATATTTGTTTTTTGAGGCATAGGCAACGTACGTATTAAAATTCAACTTCAAACTAAAATTATATGCAGAATATTTAGTAATTTACAATCTTAAATGGTATGGGTATATTTGATAAAGAAATACGGAATGGGAAACAACAAGAAGAGGAAATGTAAATACTTTTCACGAATCTAAAAAATACTGGCACAATTTGTTTGAAGGATTGGTTGGCATTATTCATTTCTTAGTATTAGATTGTGGCTTTAGAAATCTCAGAGAATTTCTCAAGACAGGCGACACTAGAAATTCTATTAACTTTATTGATATCTGATTGATATATGATTCTATGTAAATACATATTCAAAAAAATAATTTGGTCAAGTGCGAGTTTGACTCGAATGCTAAGTATTCCGCTCGAATCGATGTAATTGATTCTAAGATTTTGTAATACCTCCATCAGCCCAATCGAAGGAAACTTTATCATATTTCTTATCATTGAGGCGACAGGAGAACTAATACAGTACTGGAAAATGCATAGATATTAAAAACTGGCTTGGCTAAGTATATGACAAAGGTGCAAGTATGGTAGGCGTAGATAGTGAAGTCAAAACTAAAATTTTAAATATTAATCAAAGGCCATTTTGTACACCTTGCGGTTGTCATAGCTGGAATACGTTGTTGGTGGTTCTGTGGCAGCGAAAACTTTTTTGTTTTTTTTTTTTAGAAAATTTATTTGTTATTTTGAAATTCCACCAACAGTTGGAATATAATCAAAAACAAATAAAATCTTACCGTAAAGTCTTTATCAGACACAATGTGGGAAAACAGAATCGGAGCGGTCAAGGCTGTATTATTAATTTGGTGTTGTTGTTGAATCGATTGAAAGCTTAAAAAATCACACAGAGGAATTAAAAACACCCAATGATTGTGGTTCGGTTATGAAAGAATGCTTCTTTAGAATTTATTATGTCATTACACGTATTTTCCAATTTGGGGTCTCAGTCAGCTAGTTTTCCTGAAATTCCTAAATGTTGATAATTATAGTTGGGCAAAATTGTTAAAGATAGAACAGTACCCAAAATGAAAATAATGTTTTAGCTCTCAACCTACACAATCTCCCAAATGCAGAATGAAGCAAATTTTTTTATTGCTTCTAATTAAAGATTTGTCTTATTTCAACATTTTCAAAATGTTTGTGTTCTGTATGATTCTTAAGACCATTATAATTTACACACAGTAATGCGAGAGGATGCAAAAGTGCCTTTCGACATTTTGAGTTATAATATCTTCGAAGTGTCATTCTTTTTCATAGCGTCTACATACACTTTTGAGTTATATAAAGAATTATAGACAATGATCCCAAATTTACCTGACTTCATTAAATAAGTGAAATAAATATAATCTAAGTATAATCCAGTTATAAAGGAGTTCAGTAAAGCTAAAAGTAGAACATTTATCTTTGTTTAATTCTTTATAGTGTCAAAGAATTATTTAAAGTATAAAGTTATTACTTTATAATGTTACTTTAAGTGAACATGTTGGGTTTTACAAGTAGAAATATTACAATTTTCCTTTTTTTTTAAATCCTTAATCCAATAGGGCATCGCAAAATGTTCCCCACCCAAATCAAATTTTTTTGCTCCTTCAATGCACTGAATAGACTTTGAGAACACCCGAGTACTGCCAAATATAGAACATCTTAATTCAAGAATAACCTATGAAATGTTGTAAAGCTCCACCACCACTTCCAATCAGCGAAGTTGTAGAAGCGGCTGAGCAGCTAGGGGCAATATAATACGGAGCCAATTACGGGACTAGTACGAATAGATCTGAAGATGATAGACGTGAAACGTCATTGTTTTACTAACATTTCCACGAGAGGTTGTCTGATGGACAAGAGATTGAAATCTCGAAAAGAAATTGTACTTCCTATAAGGGAATGATCTCTTAAAAAAATATTTTTTATTTTTTAGCGCAACAAGCACATAAGAGGCCTTAAGTTAGATAAGTTTCAAATACTGAACATCTAAATTGCAGGCAAAATAACTGCAATAAGAATTCATCGCAATATTATTTTTCTCAAACATCAAAAAATGATGTTCCTAATAAGTCTTTTATGCAATAAAAAAAAGCGTTCTTTAAGTACTCCTTTATTAATAGTCATTATGAATTCTTTAGGTCGCGCATTCGACATCTTGAAGACTTTTGGCTCTGACTTGACGTCAAAGTTTAAACATAACTCTTTAAAAATTTATAATGACGTCAATTTCTTCGCTGGGCTATACTTAACTTAATTAAACCCACGTCATTCATTTAACTATTAATAAATGAGCGATACTATTTTATACCTACTTTGCAGAATGTATTTTGCTTATCTAAATCGTTTTAATTAAAATAATTAAATTAACAATTTCCTTCTTTGATATGAAGTAAAGTCCACTTTGGTATGTACCTTAACGCTACGGGTGTGACGCAAATAAATAACATTGTATAATCCTAGATTAATTCAATTAATTTGTAGTTTTAAAGTAAATATTTACTATTTATTTTAAAACATTTAATAAAATGTTTAATCAAAAATGAGTACCTAAAATAAATTTTAAGGGAATATCCATAAATTATGTAAGATGAATTTTGACGATTTTCTGACCCCTACCCACCCCCATTTAAGAAACTGTAAGATATAATTTCATCACCCACCTACCAACCAGTCCTTACGGAAGATATACGTTTTTTTCAAAATTCGTCAACGTAAGGATAAAATGATGCACATTATTTTATAATGCATATTTATTATAATAATAAAGTCTAACTCATAAAACTAATGAAATAACATACTTTAATTATCAATTATAATTTTTTTTATATATCAAATATAGTTTTATTAATAAAGCTTGTTAAAATTATAATAACATTTAAGTATAAATTATATGCATTTCAGACTGAGATATTAGCAGACACCCACCAACCCTAAATTATCTCACTAATTTTTCGATGGCCCTTAACGTGAGGCTGTGTTGGCTTTTTTGAAATATGCAGGTGTGTTAGTACAAATAATGTAATAAAAGTAAATTTCATGCTTTAATTCTGTCATCATGCACTGTAAATATGACCGGTTTCCCAAAAATTAAATACTATGGATTTCTTTTCCTTCACTGTAAATAATACATTTAAATTTTCGTGAGTCCTACGTTTTTTGCAAAAAATGATTTTAGTGAGGGGGAGATTGACGCAGAGGACTTCTATTACATAAACGATAAATTTTTAGGTAAAATTAGCTCAATACCTGGTAGATGTCTAAATATAATATATTAATGTTAGAAGTTTGCAAAAAAATTTTGATGAACTATTAATGTATCTAGAAAGCTGTAAATATGAAAATATTGATGTGATAATATTGTCGGAGACAAGAAAAATTCCAAAGGTAACTTGTTTTAAAATCATGGGTTTCAATATTATCTATAATTAATCTTATCAAAATCATAATGACGGTGTGGTGGTATATGTAAAATATGATTTGCATGTCATTAATCTGCATACTGTAGTATTAACTGAAGCGAAACTTTTGCGTATTGAGTTTTCGCTTGCAAACTTTACGTTTGGCTTAACGGCGTCTTATAGTTTGCCCTCGACAAATGGTTCAATTTTTATTAATGAACTAGAGAATCATTTTTTAAATAACCATAGACAAAAATGGAAATTTTTATAGGCGATATTAACATTAACGTGCATAATAAAGATGTAGATAACATTGTAAATAACTATTTTTGTATGATAAATGAACAAGGCTTTCTTTCTTATATCTATGATTTTACCAGGGTGCAAGCTGATATTAAACCCACCATTGATCATATTTTTGTGAATAATAAACGGGAAAGTATGAAGATGAAATCTTTTATAATTAAAACAACTTTAAGTGATCATTATACTACCTTTTTATCAATTAATTTACATAACTCTTACAATAGTATTACTCCGGCACAAAGTTACGATATAATAGATTACAAAAATATTAACTTAGCTTTACAGTCTGGAACGAAGTTATTGAAGAACACGATACGATGTAAATATAAGTTATTCTACATTCATTCTAAAAATAAATTTTTATATCAGACAAAACACAATTACTAAAACGATAAATAAACATAGACGTAAACTAAAACCCTAGATCACCCAATTATTAGGGACAAACTGAAAAAACAGCTGATTTTACTCAACAGAAATTAAATGTATGCAAAATCTACAAAAACAAATTAAATTCACTACTTAAATTACAAAAAAACAATTATTATAAAAACAAATAAATTTAGCTAAGAAAAATTATAAAAAAGTTTGGTAAATAATAAACGAAGTCTCAAACAATCAAAAACAAAAAAATACAGAGAAATATGATATAGAATGTCCTTTGGGCACAAAATTATTCAACGATATTGAAATAGCGACTCTTTCAATTGGTTTTTTTACAAAAATAAGGTAAAGTCGGAAAGTATTGTCTTCTAAACGTTGTTTGTGTCATATTCTTGATTATTTTTATGTTTTTTTGGGGAATAACACCACAATAGAAATAAAACTACGTATATTGCAGGAATACCAAACTTTGTCTTTGACTTTGTCCGAATAGACTTTGAAACGTTTGGTATTCCTGCAATATACGTAGTTTTATTTCTATTGTGGTGTTATTCCCCAAAAAAACATAAAAATAATCGGAAAGTATTATTAAGGTATCTAATGTGAATAATAAAGTGATCACTTAAAAAGTAACGCAGCACCAGGTCCGGACAAAATATCAAGTAGATTTATAAAACTTATTATTTATTAAATCCATTAATGTATATAATAAATTTAGCCTTTGATAGTGGTATTACACCAATAGAGTTTAAAGATACAAATACGAAACCTATATTTAAATCGGGAAGTAAAAAGTAACTAACAAATTACATACCTATAACTATAATAAACAATTTTGCAAAAATGTTTGAATGGTGTCTAAAAAATCGATTATTAAACTATTTAACAAACACGATATTTGTATGCATTACAAAAAAATATTTCCACCGAATCTGCAATCCTGTCACTAACAAAGATATTTTAATAAATGTGGATGCTGCTAAAAAGTGTCTAGCAGTGTTTCTCGATCTAGCGAAAGCATTCGATACAGTAAATCATGAGCTGCTCCTTATACAAATGGAAAAAATTGGTGTCCGAGGAAAAGTTCTTAATATTTTCCAAAGCTACCTATCGAATAGATTTCAAGTAGTAACAATAAATGATACGATTCGCAATCCATTACTAGTTAACATGGACGTTCCACAAGGGACAATATTAGGCCCGATTTAATTTCTTCTGTATATAAATTCATTAGGTAGCTTTTCATTAAATGGGAAAATTACATCTTACGCTAACGATACAGTACTTTTATTTGAAAGTGAAACTAGGAAGGAGGTTTACGAAAAAGCAGAACTTGGAATGCAAACTCTTAAAAGTTCGCTAGATGTAAGTATTTTAAGTTTAAACCTATCTAACACCAGGTTTATTACGTTTTCTATAGACAGTGTAGATCAGCCGGATAAGGAAAAAATCAAAATTCTTAAAAACTCATTTACAAAATTTTCAACTTGTTCATGTAAATATATAAACCAAACGACCAATATTAAATTTCTGGGGGTCATAGGTGATCAGCACCTAAAGTGGAAAGAACATGTAAACTCCTTGTCAACCAGTTTGAGAACGCTAATCCCTAAGTTTTAGCATCTCAGAAATATCTTAGACTAAAATATGATAATAGTTTATTGCATCAGCGTATGGGGTGGTTGTTATAGTACTACGTTGTTGTGTCTTAACGAACTACATAGAACTATTTTAAAAAGTATATTAAATGACAGGCGTTTCCCTACAAATTTATTGATCAAACACTTTAACCCTTCCCCAAATGTATATACTTCAATGTCTAGTATTTATATTCACTTTGAACTTCGATTACCGAATATCCGTACAAAAAGTACTGCTACAGAACAACTCATAACGCCACTATTTAAAAAACATAACTCACAAAGAAGTATATGGTATTTTGGACCAAATGTTTTAAATTCTTTACCCGCTCACATTAAAACGGTGAGGTCCTTAAATAAATTCAAAAACGAACTTAATGCTTTTATTAAACGTCATGACTCTAAATTTCAAAATATTTATTAACTACAACATTTATTCAAGATTAAAGTATAGGATTTTGACACTTTGTAGTTTTGGGTTAGGTGTCTACCAGGTTAGTTTGGTATTTTGTATTCTTAGTAGCTTCGCTTTTTCTCCTCTTTCACATGTCATCAATTTAGTGAATATAGTATGCTTTGTTTAATACTGTTAATAAATTATTACAAATATGGTTGACAATAGTTACTTAGATACATTGTCAAAGTTACTCAATAGATTATTATACTTTTCCTAACTTGGTGCAAATTCATAGATATTTATACAAAATTTACTATAGAATGAAGATATTGGGTTTTAGAAGAAGTAAAACTTTTTATTATTAAAGTTTCTGCTATTAGGAAGTCCATACGGGGACACAGTGTAACTAATAGTTTTCAATTTATGTTTTCATTATGGCTTCTATTCAATCTATTCTTGAATTTTCGATTTAAAAATTAATATGAAAACTCTTATAGTCACTAAAATGCATTAATCTATGATTTTTGGTAATTTGTTGATAATTTATTATTAAATTTGGACCATCCTTATAATTGCGTAATCTGAGTTTTCAAAAACCTTCTTAGAACTATTATTCATTAAAATAAAAACATTTATACCTACTTTTGTAAACATTAGTATACAGTTTATTGAATTCTAATATCAAAGATGTCGGTTAAAAAACATTTGCTGAACCCGCTAATAGTTCCAAGCCACGTTTGGACAGAACAACGTCTGTCGGGTCCGCTAGTTTATTTATAAAATTGTTAAAAGTGATTAGCATGGAGGCGGCGTTCGAGATTTTAGCGTTTTTTTAACCAACTTCAAAAAGAAGGAGGTTCTGAATTTATCTGAATCTATTTTTTTATGTTTGTTCAGCGATTACTCGCACACCGCTCAAGGAATTTCGACCGTTTATACTGGATCATGTTCCGGGGGATCGCGAAGTTGTCCCATATTTTTTTCATTAACACACCTTGTACCGTTTCTTATAAAATGGGGAAAAACTTTTTTACCTATTTTCTTATACACTATGCCTTGGTGGAGTAGCCGGTAATAAAAAAATTTTGTTTCAGAATATGGGACAAAAGAAAAGAAATTGGATTAGTTCTGGGATATCCCGAAGTGGTCCAATATTTTTTTCAATAACATAGCTTGTACCGTTTTTAGAAAATCGGGAAAAAAATTACCAACTTTTTTATACAGTAAACTTGGTGGAGTCGCTGGTATTAAAAAATGGGAACATGGAGTATAATGAATTAAAAAGAAATTATCCTGAAGTGGTCCCATATTGTTTTTCAATATTTCAATTTTTTTAGAAGATGGAGAACAACTTTTTTAACGAAACTCTTATACAGTAAGCTTCGATTGAGTTGCTGTGATTAACTGTTATTATTTTGGGGTAAATTGTAAAAAAATTGAATTAATCAAAATAAATGTCATTAATATGTATATACAGTGTATATTCATAAATCAAACGATTTCTTTTTGTATTAATAATTTTAAGGGAAAAAGTTATTCTTCATCAACAGATTTGTATGGTCTAAAACGTAAACACATTCCATGTCACTTTTTTAACTGTAGACTAGGTTTGTCATCAAAGAGGAATTGTGGTTACAAATTAAAGTTTCTTCATTTTTGTTAAGATCTAAAATTGTTATCAAATAGAAGTAATTAGAATTGAAAACTGCATCTACTTATGCCATTGCACTAAAAATGTATAATAAGTATTTCTGCGAATTTTCCAAATATATACTGTTTCAAAAAATTTTCAATTTTGTTTAAAAGTGAGGTAGTTTCATTTTTAGGGTTCCGTATATACAATATACGGATACCCTTATAATACGAGTATCACTCCGGATTTCTGCCTCTGTCACATCACAGCAATTTTCTCCTAAACTACTGGACGGAAGAGATTGAAATTTGGTATCAATGTATAGTTTGGTGACCCGATCAGGAGTACATATCGTAAATGAAGAAATTTTGATTTTAACGGTACTTCTGGGGGGAAAAACTAAAAAAATCGACCGTTCCCCCTCTGATCTCCGAAACTACTGAGCCTAAAATTTTGAAAAAATAGGAAATATAGATCGTTGCGCGAACTTTACAGGAAAAATAAGGACAAACCATTAATGTTAATTTTGGGGGGCAAATTATAGAATTAAATGAAAATTAAATTTTTTTTTCAAACGCATCATGTAATATATCAAATGAAAGGTCCCATTCTGAGGAACAGAAATATATTTTTTTCATATTAAAAAAAATAATTAAGAAGATATTAACGAAAATATACCAAAATTGACCCATTCCCCCCCCTTATCTCCGAAACTATAAAACGTAAACTTTTGATAAAAATTAGAGGTATAGGGTCTGACCTGAAGTTTACTGGAAAAATAAGGAGAAACCTCTACTTTTAATTTTGGGGGCAAATTACAGAATTAAATGGAAAATATAAAATTAAAATTGTTTCTAACCCATCATGTTATATATCAAATGAAAGGGCTCATTATGACGAAAACAAATATAATATTTCCATATTTTTTAAATAAATAAAATAACAGATATTAACAAAAATATAAAAAATACCCATTCCCCTCGCCCTTATCTCCGAAACCATGAGCTGTAAAATTTTGAAAAAAAAGTACAGGTATAGCCCCTCACCTGAACTTTACTGGGAAAATAAGGAGAAACCTCTAATATTCATTTTGGGGGGCAAATTATAGAATTAAATGGAAAATAAAAAATTATAAATGTTTCTAACGGATCATGTAATATATCAAATCAAAGGGCTCATTATGACGAATACTAATATATTTTTTTATTTATTTAAATAAATATTTTAAAATATATTTAAAAAATTCCCCGCTTTATTCCCCAAACTATAAGACCTATTTTTTTTTGTTTACAGGAAAAATACGAAGAAATCCCTAATATTAATATTGGGGGCCAAATATAGAATTAAACGGAAAATAATTATATATTTTTTAACGCATCATGCAATACATGAAATGAAAGGGTTTATTATGGGGAATACAAATACATATTTTTCATATTTTTAAAATTAATTGTTTACAAGATATTAACATAAAGATATTGTTATGAAATTTACCCAAAGCCGACCCTGTGTCATTTCAGCACGACAACAAACGCTTTACGATAAAAAAATACGATTCTCGAAAAGACTCGGCAGCGGAAGGAACGATGACGATTTCTACTGGAGAATTCTACGCTGGTGATATAAAAGAAGCACACCACGATCGCCGGGGGGTGATACCGCGACGACTAGCTTATATGAGATTATTATTGTATTTGTGAATCAGCTGTTTGGATGTAAATAAAGTTCTAGAAAAGTGACAGTGCATATTAGTTTTATGATTTTTAATTGAACCCACGAAGTATATCACATTTGGTGTCAGAAGTGGGATAATCAAGAAAAATCTACTTCTCTGGTAATCTCGTTAAGAGGTCCGGCCCTAGAACTCCTCCAAAGCAATCCAGTCGATGAACAAGGCAATTTCGACAAGATCATCGCCATCCTAGACAAACGATACGACAATCAATCCTTGAGCCAGGTATACCAAGTCCAACTCAGTGGGAAAACGCAAAAATCCGGTGAAAGCCTTCAAGAATTCGAAGCAGAGATTAGACGGTTAGTACACATGTCCTACCCAGACCTGCCAGAGGAAACGAAAGACCAGTTGGCCACACAGAGTTTCATAAACGGCATCAGGGATGTGGAAGTTCAAAGAAATTTAAGACTGAGTGGCGTCAAGAAAAGTAATGAAGCTCTACTTCGGGCTTTGGAAGTAGAGGCCGTCATGAACATGTCCAAGCCGAGGGTCCGAGCAGTTTCCTTCAACCAGGAAGAGTCAGAGTCACAATTTCAAGCGCTGCTGGCTGGTCTGAACAAATTATTAGACCGGTCACAAAGAACTGGCACCAGAGGGGCATGTTACGGCTGCGGACGGACAGGGCACTTCCAACGTAATTGTCGAGTGAGGCCACCTGAACGATCACCGACCAGGGGTAACCAACAGAACAGCCACATGTCCAGGGACCGTCAGTCAGTCAGCATAGGGGGGCGAATGCTGACTGTCACTCCAAAATGCAGCCCCCAAAACGTTATCCATCCGGGGATTTTGCCGAGATAGCGGCAGCCTAGTCATCAGAGGCACCATCAACGGGCGAGCAGTTACCATCACCATCGATACCGGCGCCGCTGTGTCCATTGCCAAGTCCAGGGTTTTGAGAGCATCAGAAATTCGGCCAGTTACCAATAACATCCAGCTCAGAACAGTCACCGGCGAGTCCATGTCAATACAGGGTGAGGCAGATGTCGTGCTACAGATAGGGGACAACATGATCCGGCATAGGGTCCTGGTAGCGAATATTGAGGACGATTTTATACTGGGAATGGACCTAATTAGCCAGCATGGATTTATGTTCGACCCGAGATATGATGTTCTTCGGTTCCTGAATGAGGAATTTGTATTGACACGGCCCGTCAACACATCAGTCACGCCCATAAAAATTGTGGCAAAGTCTTCAGCTAGAATTCCCGGTCGAACAGAACAGATTATTCATGGGCAGCTAGACAGCAATCCTGGGAGCTGCGTTGGAATGGTGGAGCCCGTACACTCAGCTTATGACTACTTAGTTGGACGGGCTATAGTTAAAACCGGACGAGATATACCAATCAGAGTCCTGAATCTGTCCAACAACGACATCAGAATTACCAATGGTCAAGAGATAGCTTGTTTCGAGCCAGTAGAGACCATCATCAATTGCGAAGAAGAGTACCAGACGTCGGTGAAGGAAACAGGGCCCGATAAAGAGTTCCTACAACAGTTTGCTGACCACTTGACACACTTGACACCAGAGAACCAGAAGAAAGCCAAGCAATTTATCACAAAACACTGGCAAATTTTTAACAGTAAAAATGGAACTACCGGTCGCACCAACATCATCCAGCATCGAATAGATACCGGAAAGGCTCAGCCCATCAGAATACCACCTAGACGACTACCATTGGGGCAACAACAGGCAGTCGAGGAAAACATCGAGTCCATGTTACAAAATGGAGTTATTGAGCCATCCATCAGTCCATGGTCGGCTCCCGTCGTGCTAGTTAAAAAGAAGGATGGAACGACCCGATTTTGCGTGGATTACAGAAAGCTGAATGATGTCACGAAGAAAGACAGCTATCCACTACCTCGAATCGATGACACTTTGACCACACTAGCAGGCTCCCGTTGGTTCTCCACACTAGACCTAAAAAGTGGATATTGGCAGGTTGGTCTACACGCAAACGACAGAGAGAAGACAGCGTTCTCCACCAGTAAAGGGCTGTTTCAGTTCACGGTCATGCCCTTTGGGTTATGTAATGCACCCGCAACCTTTGAGAGGCTAATGGAGTATGTACTGAGCGGGTTAACATGGAGGACGTGCTTAGTATACCTCGACGACATTCTAGTCATGGGTCAGACATTCGACGACCATCTGAAGAACCTGGACGAAGTATTCTCTAGAATTAATAATGCCACCCTGAGACTCAATCCGAAGAAGTGTTCCTTGTTCCAAAAAGAAGTAGAGTTTTTGGGTCACGTAGTGTCCGAGTCAGGAATCCGCACCAACGAAGACAAGATAGAAGCCATCCGTGATTGGCCAGTTCCAAGAGACAAACATGAACTCCGAAGCTTCTTGGGCCTCTGTTCATACTACCGGCGTTTTGTTGAGGGATTTGCCACCATTGCCGCCCCTCTACATCGGCAGACCACAGAGAAGGAGACCTTTCGTTGGAATCAGGATTGCGAAACATCATTCAGGCGACTGAAGGCAGCACTATGTTCCAGCCCAATCCTAGCCTTTCCTACACAGTCCGGCAAGTTCATCTTAGACACCGACGCCAGCAACACAGGTTTGGGGGCCGTCCTATCCCAGGTGCAAGATGGTGAAGAGAGGGTGATCGAGTACTACAGCCGTGGATTCTCGAAACCAGAAAGAAATTATTGCGTCACCAGAAAAGAACTTCTTGCAATAATAAGGGCTGTAGACCATTTCCACAAATACCTGTATGGTCGCCATTTCTTAATCCGAACAGATCATGCCGCACTCAAATGGCTGCTGGACATGAAGACACCGGAAGGACAACTGGCCAGGTGGATGGAGAAATTACAGCAATACGACTTCAAGGTGGAACACCGTGCCGGCCGTTTGCACAATAACGCCGATGCCCTATCCAGAAGACCCTGTAGAGCGGAATGCGGACATTGTCTGAGGACGGAACAGCGAGAAGGTATCCCCATCAGGCAGATCCGAGTGCAGGCTAACGAAGACTGGACAACGGAACAGTGCATCCAGGATCAACTGGCTGATCCAGACATCGAACCAATCTTGTCACTCAAAATGAGAGGGGCACCCAGGCCACGATGGGACGAGGTAGCTAGATACTCCGGCATGCTGAAATCGTTATGGGCCCAGTGGGACTCTCTAAGAGTAGACAATGGAATGCTCAAGCGAGTTTGGGAAAGCGCTGATGGACGAGAAACCAAGTCCCAACTGGTAGTTCCGAAGAAAAAGGTACCAGCCATCCTGACCGAAGTACATGATGGAATTACCGGAGGCCACCTGGGCATGAATAAAACCCTAGACAAAGTTCGCCAGCGGTACTACTGGGTGAATTACTTCGAAGACGTCAGAGCTTGGTGCCGCAAATGTGCCACATGTGCCGCCAGTAAGGGCCCGAAGACCCGGACCAAGGGCAGAATGCAGCAGTACAATGTGGGCGTCCCATTTGAGAGAATTGCCATCGATGTCGCCGGTCCGTTTCCCGAGTCTGAGAGGGGGAACAAATACATTCTGGTCGCAATGGATTACTTCAGCAAATGGCCTGAGGCATATGCGATACCCAACCAAGAGGCAACCACGGTAGCGACGGTGCTAGTAGAACAACTATTCAGCCGGTTTGGCGTCCCGATGGAATTACACTCAGACCAGGGGCGTAATTTCGAATCGAATGTATTCCAGAAGGTCTGCACGATGTTGGGGATCAGGAAAACGAGAACAACACCATTACACCCACAGTCAGACGGAATGGTGGAAAGATTCAACAGGACCTTGGAACAACACCTATCCAAGGTCGTCAGCAATAACCAGCGTGATTGGGATGAACATATTCCCCTATTCCTGTTGTCATATCGCTCTGCTTTACATAATAGTACAGGCCTGACCCCAGCCAGGGTCCTATTCGGAAAGGAGCTGCGATTACCATGCGACTTGGCATTTGGCTCCCCCGAAGAACCTCCCCAAGACATCGACGATTATGCCGACCAGCTCCGACATAACATGCTGGCAATACACGAATTAGCCCGAACGCAGATGTTGGCCACCAGTGACCGGATGAAGACGCGATACGACCTCAAGGCCAATTCAGTCGGGTTCCAGGAGAGGGACAAAGTCTGGTTGTACAACCCGCAACGGAGCAAGGGTAAATCCCCAAAGCTTACACCCGCCTGGGATGGTCCATACGAGGTGGTCAAGAGGCTTAATGACGTCGTCTACCGGATCCGTCGAAACCCCAAGGCTAAATTGAAGGTGGTTCATTTAGATCGACTAGCTCCCTACCATGGAGAGGATGTTTCTGATCGGGACGATCAGAATTAAAGGGGGGGCAGTGTTACGAAATTTACCCAAAGCCGACCCTGTGTCATTTCAGCACGACAACAAACGCTTTACGATAAAAAAATACGATTCTCGAAAAGACTCGGCAGCGGAAGGAACGATGACGATTTCTACTGGAGAATTCTACGCTGGTGATATAAAAGAAGCACACCACGATCACCGGGGGGTGATACCGCGACGACTAGCTTATATGAGATTATTATTGTATTTGTGAATCAGCTGTTTGGATGTAAATAAAGTTCTAGAAAAGTGACAGTGCATATTAGTTTTATGATTTTTAATTGAACCCACGAAGTATATCACAATATAAAAAAATCTCATTTCTCGCTTTATTTCTGAAACCATACTACCTAAAATTTTGAAAATAATTAGGGGTACTGGTACTTCAAATTTATAAGAAAAATTATTAGAAAACCCCCATAGTAATTTTAGGGACAAATTATACAATTAAGTGGAAAATAAAAATTCAATTTTCAAACGCATCATATCAGATAAAAGGCTCATTATGTGAATTACAAATATATCATATTTTTAAATCATTTGTTTAAAAGATATTAACAAAAATATTAAACATCGACTTAATTCCACTTTTGAAACTACACTACTTAAATTTTGAAAAATATATTTTATTTGTATTTTTTAATAATTTGAATATCAGATTTAATAATTTATAATTTAAAACTTGATCTATTTTGCCCTTTATCTTCCAATCTACAGAGCCTCAAAATTCAGATAGTAGGTTATAAAAGGTTTCCCTGAAAGTTAATTATAAAAGACTTCTCTGAAAGTTTATTAGTAAAATAAAACTCTAATGTTAATTTTTGGGGGCCAAATTAGAAAATTAAATACATATGTATTCTGATAAAAATCAAGCGAATCCTGAAGCAGATAAAATAAAAAGTCTATGTGTGGAAAAACAAAGTGTATATGTTTTATAAATTTAAAACGCTTCCTTTAAAAGATATAAGGGTAAATATAAGAAAATGCACTCATTCCTTGCTTGTCTGAAACTGGAATATTAGAATCTTGAAGGTGGTACGGAACCCTTAGTATGCGAGTCCAACTCGCACTTGACCAAATTATTATTATATCTTAAACTGTAATCAAGCAAAGTTTATTAGAATTAAAAACTGCATCCAATTGTGCAATTAAAAATTGTAATAAATTCCATGCTGACTGGAAATAAATCGAAATAAATGTCAGTCTATCAACTTCAAGGTAAAGGTTCTCAGTTGGTTTCTATATACAGTGTGTTTTCATGAGTTGAATTCCAACGGAAAACATTGTTATGAATATTAATTAGAGAAAAAGTATTCTTCAGAAAAATACTGCATGGTTGAAAACGTATACTGTACTCATTACATCGCTTTTTCAACAGTATACGAGGTTTGTCAGCAAAAAAAAATTTTGCTTAAAAGTAAAATACTTTTATTTTTCATAATATATAAAATCCTTATCAAACAGGGGTTCTTCTGACTACAGAGGAAACTGTTGAACAATGGCCCAATGTTGTTCCTTTCTTTAGCACAACGGAGTAATGATTCAGGTTCATTATTCTTACTGGCACAATCTCCTTGGCCCGAAACAAAGTCTTTTCCAGTGCGATACCTCTGCATACATTTTCATCGTGAAGTTTGGGATCGAACATCATTACTTTTCCGTCTTTAACTTTTCCATCTAAGCAAGCATCTACAATGATTTCAGCTCTTTCCGTAACATTGACATCTTCTGCTGAGATGGCTCGAAGCAATATGTAGTCTTTTCCATGAAGCACCACTTCTTCGTCATTTACTCGCAGAATTCCATCTTTGAAGTTTAACTGGAATCCCTTGGAGCTCATGACATCCATTCCATTGATGCCTTCGTCATCGATGTCTGCCACTAATGCCCGATGTAAGAAGGTTGTATTTCCCAAGACCATTTCAACCTCTATTTCACCATGGACTTTCGCTGCCTCTCCTGTCGCTGTTCGCAGTTGCCATTTTGTTGGTTTTATCATCGTCTCTAAAACGATGTTGGGCCATATAACTGTTTTTGTCGCACCTGTATCCAGCACCATTGCACATTGCTTCTTATTAATAAAGGCATCTACAAAGACACTGTTAACGTGGTTGCGTAACGAAGCGACATATGCGTAGATAGTTGGAGCTTGTTGGCTACGGGTCGACGATGGCCCCTTTCCATCGACCTCGACGAGAAAGTCGGGCCTCCGTTGCTCTCCTTGCAACGACTCCTTATGTGTCCTATCTTACCACACTTCCAACATCTCAGTTGTCTTTTCTCGGTAAGGACTTTCTCTATTATCTTTCTTACAGAGGCTTCATCGTTTCTGCCATCTTCTGATTCTTCGCCCATGATTCGGACTCTGGCTTGTCATCTGCAGGTATTTTTCGCAGCCTCGAATTCTAGCGCTCGAGCAAGTGCATCCACTAATTGAGTCGGTAGTGGCTGGATAGGCAAGGCGAACCAGACGGGCAATATCAGCTTCAAACTCCTGTAGGGATTCATTAGATTTCTGGTGGCGATTTTTCAGTTGGGAGTGATAAACGTGCTCCAAATGGGTTTGCCCATACCTCAGTTCTAAATGTTTGACCAGTTGCTCGTAGTCTTCTTGCTCCGAGGTATTCAACGTTTGTAAGATGTCTGTAGCATCCCCTCT
Source organism: Octodonta nipae (assembly GCA_034190945.1). Classification (NCBI taxonomy): domain Eukaryota; kingdom Metazoa; phylum Arthropoda; class Insecta; order Coleoptera; family Chrysomelidae; genus Octodonta; species Octodonta nipae. The sequence continues at coordinate 58,479,750 of CM067223.1, forward strand.
TAAGGCTAGGGTTAGTGCTGTTGCCTTCTCCTCTGCCGACCATGCGTTTAACTTTGCTGCAGCCTCGAATTGGCGCCTATAATTAGTCCATAACGATTTCCCATCAAATTGTGGAGGTTTCATTTTGTGTCTTGCTCCTTCGAGGCCAATTTTTGAATCCACTACTTCTGGACTATTTCTGCTTACGATTTTTGATTGAGTTTCTCCCCTTTGTATAGTGACAACTTGTTCTTTTATTTTGCTGATCTTACCCTCCATTATATGCTTTAGCTCTTCAATCCGCGTATCATTTTTGTCTGACTCTTCGAACATTGTCTGCTTTAGCTTTTCTATTCGCGTTTCATTTTTGACTGACTCTTCGACCATTGTTTGCTTTAGCTCTTTTCCATCCTAGCCTCATTCTCGAATATTTTCTCTTCCAGCATTTCTGAGTTTTTCTGTACCATGCTTTTCAAAGTTTTCTGCTAATTTATCTTCTAACGCCTCTTTCAAGTTTATTGAATTTTCTAGTAATTTATCTTCTAGGGTTTTAGAATTTTCTAGTAGTTTGTCTTCTAACGCCTCTTTCATGATCTGAGAATTATCTTGTAATGTTTGCTGCTTATCCTCTAAAGTCTTAGAATTTTCTAGCAGTTTGTCCTCTAATGACTCTTTCAAGATCTGAGAATTATCTTGTAATATTTGTACCTTATCTTCTATTTTTTAAAATAGCATACTCATGTCTCCATTGCCAGAAACTTCAAACAAATAAGTATCGGGATTATTACCTTCATTTATTAGGGTATCTCGTAGCCGTTATATTAATTCACTTTTCTTCCCACTAATTTCTAAATCCCTTTCCTCAAGTTCTTGTTTTATGTCTGTCACTTTCAATTGATCCAAATTCATTGTTTTAAACATTGTCAATCTATTTATTTTTCACTTCTAAAATTCCACAAATACACCTACACCTGTCACTACTATAATGTTTTTATTTTCACACTCGGGTTCTGTTCAGTTCTTGGATTTATTTAAAAACACAGTCCAACTCACTCTAATTTATTTCCACTACTTTACACAAATTATATTCACAGAAACTACTATTTACATTTTATCTTAACTGTACAATACGACCGTCGAAAACTGAATGCCTCCTATCGCCAGCTGTTCATATTTATATATTTCTCTTCGAATTGTCTGGTAAGTCCACGAACCATCGGGAAGCTCTTTCATGTTCTGGAAGCTTTAAGGGAATTCCCAGTAACGGCAGTTGTCGGCCTGTTGGGAGACAAAACATTTCGCATTCTCAGAAGTGTCGGAATAACGTCCCTTCCACGAATTGTTTGATGGCCGATTGCACCAGTTATCGGATGAATTCTCGTAACAATATACAAAATTTTCTTAATACAAATACATATCTTACATATTTATAAAACAATTTATTCTATTCAACAGTAAACGAAGTTGGTCAAGCTAATAAATAAAAGTAAATAAAATACCTTATGTTAGGCAATATCGAAAAAGTTAATTAGATTTGAAAACCCTATCCAATTAAGCCATTGCATAACTAGAAATTGTAAAATAAATACATTTAAAAAAAAAACAAAACCGACATCCAAAAAATGAATTAAAAAGCATGAAATAATTTTTTGCTACAACAATTAAATACGTTTTCAATTTGAACAGCGAAGTTGCAACTTATAAATGTACTTGCCAAAATAGTTTCACTTTAGCTTGGCACCGATTTCATAAAAAGTATTTAATTGCTGTAGCAAAAAATTATTTCATGCTTTTTAGTTATTTTTTTTTGAAGTCGGTTCTGTTTTTTAAATGTATTTATTATTCTCCATTTCCCGCACTAAGAACTTAATGAAACAAAAGAAAACAATTTTACGTTCATTATGATATTATGCAATTCATGTGCACAAAAAATATAGATTATGTATACTATCCATAAACTAGATTTACCATTGTAACACATTTTTGAATTAAGGTCTATGTGTTAACTGTTTACCAATTTTATTGATTTTTATTCTAATTTTTATTTCAAATTTTAGCGGTAGGTGTTAAATGTTTTGTCTAGCTCTATACATAGAATAATTTGAAGACGCGAGATGTAAGACCGACATCTAGGAGTTTCGAGGGAATTAGCATGTCACCTCGAAGAGAGTACATAGAATAATTATTATTTATATCCGAAAAGTTGTCAAAAAAACTGGAATCTTCAGTTTTAATGGCATTGTGTTTATTTTTAATGACCGAAGAGTACAGATTTTTGCATTTACTGACATAAATAATTTATATTTTAAAAATAACTGACTTCAACTGTCATAAAATATAAACTGTTTAAAACCCCCTGGCAATCAATCACTATTTTCTGGCATATCTTCTCTTTTTGTATCTGATTTAATAGGTAGAATTCTATTGATTATTTTATTGTATCCTTCTCCCTCTCTCTCTCTCTCCCTCAACATCTCTCTTGTCTACCTCTCGCTCTAATTTGTATTCTTTTTCAATATGTTCAACACATTTTTTTTTATCTTTATTTATTCGTTTTATTATTTGGACCACTTTCTATAAATGTAATTCAATTTATTCTATATTGCAACCACCCTGTATATGCTTTTGTATATTGGTTAACCAATATAACTGATTTGTCTATCATTTTGTGAACCATTCTGTACAACTTTAATTCAACTCCACACGAGTTGCAAACACCGTGATATTTTTAAAACTCCTCTCTATAAGTATAAATGCTCTCCACTTTATTGATTGTTTCTATTTTTCTATTGTTTAAATTACTCTGTATACCTATAATTTTAATTCGCCTCATAGTCAAGTATTCGGTATCTGTAACTGCTCATGGTCTACCCTATATAACAACATTTTTCACATTTTTGAACCCCCGTTGTATAACTAAAATGTTACTCTACCCTTTATTTCTACGGTCCGATATATGCAACTGCTTCTAAAATTAATCGAACCCATTTCCATAAATATAATTATAACCCGCCCTGTAATTCAAAAATCCCAACTGCTTATGCTGATATAACAAATTTTTCATACACTCTGAATAACAGTATTTTTACTCCACCCTGATTTCAACCATCTTGTATAAGCAACTGCTTTTGTTCCACACTGTATAATATTTTTTGAACTACCCTGCATAACTATAATTCTACTCCACTTTATATTTCAATCATCCTGTATATGCAACTGCTTCTAACATGTTTTGAACCCTTCTGTCCATATGCATATTTCACAATTTTTTTAACGTTTTTTGATCCATTCTGTATAACTTAGTTCTACTCAACTCTTATTTAAACTACTTATGTGCTACCCAACACAAATTCTTGGAACCACCTTATATTTCAACCATGCTATGTATGCAACTGCTTATGTACCACTCAATATCACATTTATTTTTAAGATTTTTTAGTCTACCTGTATAACTGTAATTTTACTCCGCTCTATATTTCAACCGCCCACATTGATTGTTACTCGAAATTAGATGCACGCACGCACACACACACACACACACACACATTTGCAACCGTTCAAATGCTGGCACTTTGGGCACAACGCCCAGGCGTGCAGAGGCAAGACTGACCGAAGCAGTTGTTGTCACAGATGCGGAGGCGCTGGTCACAATGCCTCGGCTTGTCAACAACCTGCCAAGTGCTTACTCTGCAAAGAGAAAGATAGTAGGTCAGACTGCCGGCACGTTGCGGGTAGTTGGAAATGTCCGATCTACCAACAGGCGATGAGAGCAGCACAAGCCCGTAAATGAAAGTACTGCAACTCAACCTCAACCATTGCGAAGCAGCCCAAGACCTACTGGTACAGCGGGTGCGGGAATTGGATTGCGACGTAGCCATAATCTGCGAGCAGTACAAAAACTTCGACACCCTGTCCTGGGTAAATGACACAACGGACAGAGCAGCGATATGGGCTTGCGGTAAACTTCCGTTCCAACAACTCCCAAATACCCTCAAACCATGGCTTGTGAGAGCCAAAGTGGGAGGGGTTCACTTCTATAGCTGCTATGCACCTCCTAGTGCACAGCTCGAGGAGTTCGAGTTATTCTTGGACACCTTGGCGGAGGATGTACGGAAGCGTGAATCGGTCGCCATCGCAGGAGATTTCAACGCCTGGGCAATTGACTGGGGATGCCGGGAAACGAGCGTGAGAGGACGAGCTCTCCTTGAGACCATGTCTTCGCTCAACCTGGTACTCCTCAACACAGGAGACGTAAGCACATATCGCAAAGGCACAGCCAGCTCCATTATCGATGTGACATTCGTTAGCAGCAACCTAATTAAAGGGGGCTGTGAGTGGCGGGTCGATGAGGAGTTTACTAATAGCGACCACCAAGCTATTATATGGGAAATCAACACCACTCCCAAACGAAGATTGTGTGTCAGTCGTGCGAGGTCACAGCCAGTCGGTGGGAACAAAAATGCTTTCGATGCTGATTCATTCGCCTTGGTTATGGAGCAGGAACCATTGTCAATAGCAACAAGCGCAGAAGCCACTGCCAAAGAGGTAATGACAAGCGTTGTCAAGTCCTGCGATGCTTCCATGCCAAGGAGACGGCAGAACAACAGCCGCCCACCAGTTTACTGGTGGAACGACACGATCTCACAACACCGACGAGAGTGTCTCAAAGCACGAAGGCTGCATCAACGAGCACGGAGACGCGACAGGGTCACAAAAGAAGAACTAAGGCTCGACTATGAGATGAAAAGACAACAACTACGAAGAGCCATTCTCTCAAGCAAGAGATCCTACTGGAAGGAGTTGTGTGACGAAGTTAATCAAGATCCATGGGGAAAACCGTATAAAATCGTGATGCATAAAATTAAGGCCCCTCCCATGACATCAACGAACTGCCCCGAATCATTGCACCGCATTGTCACTCACCTGTTTCCTGCGAAGCCTGAGCTACCCGCTTATCCTTCGTGGCAGGTGAGGGACGAAGATATACCATCAGTGACTATGAATGAGCTGATGGGCGCGTGCAACCGGCTCCAAAACGGTAAGGCTCCCGGTCCAGATGGCATACCTAACATCGCGCTAAAATGCGCCATAGCCAATAGGCCTGACATGTTTCTACACATGTATGAGACCTGCCTAAAGCAGGGGGTTTTCCCGACTAAGTGGAAAAAGCAGAGGCTTGTGCTCCTCCCTAAAGGGGAAAGAAACCTCCCGACGAACCGTCATCATATCGTCCCCTCTGTATGTTGGACTCTGCGGGAAAACTCCTTGAAAGGATAATAGCAGATAGGCTGGAGCCCTACGTTGAGCCGAAACTTTCCACCAACCAATTCGGGTTCAGAAAGGGGAGATCAACCATCGATGCCGTGACACTCGTTACCAACATCGCCAGAGAGGCTATCTCGGGAAAGAGATGGAGAAGAGGTGGAAAAAAGTACTGTCTAATAGCCACCCTGGATATCAAGAACGCCTTTAACTCGGCCCGCTGGGACCGCATTTTGGAGGCTCTTGCCAGGATGGAAGTTCCGCAGTACTTGCGCAGAATGGTTTCGGCGTATTTCAAGGACCGCATCTTGTTGTACCAAACTGAAAATGGGCAAGTAGACTATAAGATCACAGGAGGTGTACCTCAGGGCTCTGTTCTTGGCCCCCTCTTATGGAACGTAATGTACAACGACCTGCTCCTGCTCGGTCTGCCTGAGGGCGTCAGGCTAGTGGCATTCGCCGATGATGTGGCATTGATCATAGTGCGCAAGCACATAGAGGAGATACAAACAACCTTCTCATTCGCTATAGCCACAATTCAGCATTGGATGCTCGCAGCGGACTTGAGTTTAGCAGAACAAAAGACCGAAACACTTCTTGTTAGCAGTCGAAAGGCAAGGGAAACCATCACCCTCAAAATAGGCGACACCTACATACAGTCGCAGCCCTTCATCAGCTATTTGGGGGTGCTCCTGGACGCACGGCTCAACTTCAAAGAGCACATAATCGCGGCCAGCAAGAAAGCAGCTGGGGTACAGGGGGCATTATCTAGAATAATGCCGAATGTCGGAGGCCCTAGACGGAGAAGAAGACAGCTACTGGCAACAGTAACTACTTCTGTTTTGTTGTACGGGGCACCGGTATGGGAGAAATCGCTCGAGCTACCATCGTACCGCCGGAAAATAAAATCAGTCCAGCGGCTCTCAGCGATTCGAGTGGCATCATCCTACCGCACTGTGTCTTACGAGGCGGTGAGTGTGATTGCCTCTACCCTACCAATCGACATCCTGGCTGCAGAAAGGGGACGGCTTTATCGCAGAAAGTTAGAGAAAGACCAACCGACAGGAAACAGCGATGAAAGAGCCATGAGTCTAGGGCAATGGCAGGAGAGGTGGGACAGCTCTACTAAAGGCCGGTGGACATATCGATTGATACCTAACATCAGTCGTTGGGTCAACCGCCAGCATGGGGAGGTTGGGTTCTACATCACTCAACTCCTGACTGGACATGGATGCTTTCGAGCATACCTGCACAGGTTCAGGAGGGCAAACTCCCCAAACTGCCCACACTGTACGGACGTGATAGAGGACGCGGAACACGTGTTCTTCTCCTGCCCCCGGTTTCAGGATCAACGTGCTGAAGTGGAGAGGATTCTGGAGACTAATATCGTTCCAGAACAATTAGTAGAAGCCATGCTGAAGGGCCCCCAAGCCTGGAACTTGGTATCAGATTACGCGGAGACTATCCTCAAAGAACTCCGCAATACGTTCGAGGAGTAGGCTTTAGAGGCTTTCAATGTAAGAGCAGTAAACATCTGCAATGAACCACCCTTGCGAAGTAGTATTGACTAAGAGTGCCGCAGGGGACCATGGTTGTAGGAGAAAGAGGTTAGGGTTTTAGCGGGTATACGGTATACTGGTTTCAATGCAACGATTTACTCTTGCTTTGAAGTCATTACAGTGGGAGTCCCGCACGACGGCCAGCACGTGCTAGCTAAGTACGGAATGTATTTCCCCCCTCTTCGGATAAAAAAAAAAAAAAAACCGTTACCGTATAGAAAAGATCACCAGCATAACAATTTTTCGTTTCGAAACACTAATTGAATATTTTCTGCTATTTGCCCCGTTTCAAAAAGAAACTGACTTCAAATGAATCAATATGAAAACCGTTACAAACACCCTGTACGATGTACTTTAATGACATCTTGACATTTGAGTTAGATATTTATGATGAAAATTTGACATTTACATTGATGTTTTCTGCACATATTTATTCTATTTTCAGAAAAATGATATATTTTACGTTATGTTACGAAGGTCTAATTAGGCAAATCCATGTTAATTTTTTTAACACCCCGTTTAATTTGCGTTTCGACGATAAATAATGAAAAACTGTCATAATTTCAATACAAAAAAAGTATACTTGTTGAATCTCCATATTTCAAGGCGTTTTCGAGATATAGCCATTTTAAGACTGGCGCTTAGTCATTTAAATAAAACATTAACGGTTTCAAAAACATTAAATTTATTGCCCAATACTTACCACTTAGACTACAGTTCTGTCAGTGGATGCAACATAAAATCAATTCAATTTCCAACGTTTCTTGAAAACATTCTATTTTCTGACGAAGCTACATACATTCACATGCCGTGGAGTCTTCAGTTGGAGGAATAACCACTATTTTGATTTTGATAATCCTCATAAGTTTCAGCATGAATTTTCCATTAATATCTGGTGTGAAATTATTGGCGATCACTTAATTGGTCCGTTTGAACTTTCGACGAGATTAAATGCATTAGAGTATTTATAATTTTTGGAAAATAATTTGGGTAATTTACTGGAAGAAGTTCCTCTTATTGCAAGGCAGCATATGTGGTTTATGCACGATGGCGCGCCGCCACATTATCCACTTATACGAGGGCTGCCTTTTATATTTCGGGATTGGACAACCTTAGTGTTGCAATCTGACAACTGACAGCTCTATCGTAAAGTTTGACATTTTTGAGGTTATACGTACTCAGAACGTCTTGACATACGAGCGCTATGTGTTGTTTACAGTAACTTATAGGATTCATCTCGGCCAAAAAATGGAATTAAATAGTGAACATTTTCGTGCGATTATTTTTTACAACTTTCGACGTGTATTAAGTCAGCAAGAGTGCATGGATGAACTTAACTTCATTTTTGGCGATGAAACTCTATAAAGGACCACTGTTTATCGATGGTATGGTGAATTCAATCGAGGTCGTAGTCACAGATCAAACACAAGGTCGTAGTTCACTCCAAGACGAATTTCGTGAAGGTCGTCCAAAAACAGTTGTTGTTCCGGAAACCATTGATGCTGAGCGCGAACTGATATTGCAAGATCGTAATGTGACCTATCGTGAGATTGAGTTAACCTTATACATTAGTGGGACCAGCATACATTCAATATTGCATAAACATTTGAATGTCAAAAAAATTTGTTCCCGTTGGATCCCACAATCGTTCAAAAAAAGGCTTGTGTCGATTGGTCGAAAAAAAAGCTCAAAAAATACGATCGCGGTGCTTCAAAACACGTTTATGACATAGTGACAGGTGATGAATCGTGGATTTACGCGTATGAGCCCGAAAGTAAACAGCAGTCGACTGTATGGGTATTTCAAGATGAACCGAATCCAACAAAAGTTGTTCGTGCACGAAGCACTTCCAAGCAAATGATCGCCTGTTTTTTCCGAAAAACTGGACATGTCGCAACCGTACCACTAGAACAACGCAGAACAGTCAATTCTGAGTGGTACACAACCATTTGTTTGCCAGTTGTCTTCCAAGAAATGAGGAAAACCAACCGCCGAAGAGGGATCACTCTTCACCACTACAATTTGAGCTCTCACACATCGGCTCAAACAACTGCATTTTTGACCACTCAAAACATCGATTTGATGAGTCATCCACCATATAGTCCTGACTTGTCACCAAATGACTTCTTTTTATTCCCGTACTTAAAAAACAAACTGAGAGGTCAACATTTTTCGATACCTGAAGAAGCGGTTGCTGCGTTCAGAATGCATGTTTTGGAGATACCTCAATCAGAGTGGAAAAAGTGCTTCGACAATTGGTTCAAACGCATGTAAAAGTGTATAGATCTTTATGGGGAATATTTTCAAAAACAATAAAGCGATTTTCGATGATTAATATTTGTTTTTGTTCTCTAATCCCGAAATATCAAAGGCAGCCCTCGTAGTCCAGCAATATTTAAATGACTACTTTCCGCATCGTTGGGTTGGACATGGCAGTGAATTCACTTGGCCGCCTCGTACTCCAGAACTTAATCGTATGGACTTTCGGATGGGGATACATGAAATCTTTGGTGTACAGCAATGAAATTAATACGAAACGAGTTTTTTGCGAAAATTCAGGATGCCTCGACTATTCTTAAAAATAACTTTGCAACCTTTTTCAAGATAAGAGGACATTTCATAAAAAGTATAATAAAATGCATTGATGCTAATGGTGGTCAATTTCAACATTTGGTGAAGTGAATCTATTTTTTTTGTTTTCATAATTAAATTGAATGTTTTTGAGACCGTTAATGTTTTATTTAAATGACTAAGCTCCAGTCTTAAAATGTCAATATCTTGAAAACGCGTTGAAATTAGGAGATTCAACAAGTATACGTTTTTGTATTGAAATTATGGCTGTTTCATTATTTGCGTCGGAAAGCAAATTATAAGATTTGCTTAATTGGACCTTTGGAAAAAAACACCCTGTAAGAGTACCGTGAAAAATGATAACAAATTCATGTTTATCGCCCTTGAAAACAATGCTGGATCAAATTTGAGTTCAATATATATATATATATATATATATATATATATATATATATATATATATATATATATATATTTAACGGCTCTATAGAGCCTTTTTTTCAAATATCACAAATTTTCAAAAACCTAATACCCACTTTAGTACCCTGTATATCGTTTACTACAAGCATCTTACTAGGGCATGTTTGTGTTAATCGGTAAATTTTCACCTCCTCTATCTGCAGTTATCGTATTGTCCATTCGTTATGAGACACCCAGTATATTTCTAGAATACAATTTTGAATATTCAAATTGATTCCGCAGTTTTAAAGTATTTGTCAAGTTTTAAGTTCTGTCAAATGAATGTGAATTGTAGGAAAAAGTAAAAAAATAGTATACTGTTTCAAAATGGATTCTTTATTAAAAGTGTTTAATTTCTTAACGTACAAACACAAAAAACAACATGAATAACATGTTTCTATTTACAGGCATATAAAGCATATGGCGTTGTACCTGACGTTATTAAGGAAGCCCCAAAGGTACAATTGACAGTAACATACCCAAAAACCAATAAGGAAGCTAAACTGGGAAATGTTCTTACTCCAACACAAGTAAAATATGCACCAGAAGTGAAATATGAAGCTGAGTCTGATTCTTACTATACTTTAATTTTGACCGACCCTGATGCTCCAAGCAGAAAAAATCCAATACGCAGAGAATGGCATCACTGGCTGGTAAGCATTATATACTATTATATGTCTTAAGTTAAAACAGAGGCAATTAAAGTAATGCAAACCGAAATATACTCACTGACCAAGAAATCGCAACACCCAGAAGGAGACGTTTAAATTTAATATTATCTTGGTAAAACATTGATGATCTAGTAATTTAAAATTTGAATAAAAAATACCAAGGAGTTTAATTTTTTTTATTAAGATTGTTTAATGTGTTTGTCCACCGCGGCTATCTTACATTCTCCAACACTTTTTGTCATTGATTCAATAAGGTAGTCTATTTCTTCTTGAAGAATTTTATCCCTCGACGGCGTCTAACCCTGTTTCGGCCATAATGTCCACCCAAGCAGAATTGAAATTCATCAGACAAGACGACCTCATGTCATTCCACATTCTAATGATATTGTTCGCTGCACCACTGTAAAAGTTGCCGTCGATGTTCAGCGGTCAGAGGTAGCACAAGATCTGGTCGATAATTACAACTCCCTATGATATCTTGTAATGACTAAATTACTTTAATGTACCCTACAAGAAAAATATAGGTATCTATGAGCATCTTAATTTTGCTTCAGTTCTCGATATTTGATGTTCTATTAAAATATAATCGTTTACTACTGCTCAAAAGCTATTTATTAGGACTTGATAATAGCATCATATCGTTAATAAACAATTTCTTGGAGCAACGGAAACTCGCTAAAAAAAACCAACAACTTTACTTCAGATCAATTCGAACCAGTACAAGGACACAACTTACAACATATAGGTACTGTAATTAGCGAACGATACAGTGCACTCTAAGTATATATTAGACTGGTTCAACTGATGGAGACTGATTGTAAATCTCATTAAATCTCCACTCATCATATTTAACTACCGAGCTAGTCACAATTCCCCACACTTTAAATTCAACTACAGCTCCCGACACATACATCATCCGCCAAATATTTCCAGGTAACAACTGACCGCATTGCGTTGTCAGACTAAAATTAGATACCCAAATAACATTCTGCATAACCACTCAAAAATGAATACCTGTGTTCTTGTACAAAATAGGAGGTGATTTTCAAATTCAAACCAGAGGAAACACTATCACTATGGGAATGGATACAAGCTAAGGACATCTGAGATTTTCATTTACCAGTTGATGTGCATTGTGTTCAAAATTAAACTAAATTAAATTATGTTCTGTTCAATGTTAGAATATATTTTTTGTATATCTATGTTTTTGTATTAATTCAAGTACCACACGTCAAGGGCCTTTTAGAAAACCAATAAAGAGCTTATAAATAAAAAAAATATACAACCGCAGAAATCAAAAAAAAAACTAATTTTGCAAAATATTACTAATTACATTTGCAAAAGTAGATATGGCTTTTTTGCTTATAACTACTGAAAATAATATGTATGTTTAAGCAGCATTTGGGGGGGGCTAGAACATTAGTATATGTTTTTCATTGGGGATCAAGAAAAATAAAATACTGTGTGTAGGAGTTCAAATTTAACTTATTGTCAACTGCCCCCCCCCTATATATCCCAGTTTATTGACGCTCCCGTATTGCCCCTTAATGTAATTTCATGCAATTACATAACAAAATTTTTTTGATTGATGATGGGCTGATTAGGACTGCAAAATTTATATTTTTGTTAATGTATTTCCGGCATATATACAATTGTATAAATATAAAGTTTATTCTGATGAAAAAGGTGATTAATTGGTTAAAATTGAATCTTGAAACCAAAATTCCAAAATGTCGGTTTGAACACTCTGCATTGTACAAAATCGTAGTTGATTATATGGTTGTGGTTATCTTTGCTTCCTAAAAGAAAGAAACTATATAAACAACTAGATTCCCAAATATATTGTCGGAATAATCTGTATAAATATTTCATCGAAGAGTTACTCACATAACAATAGAAAAATGTAGAATTGAAAACAATAATATTTATGTTTATACCATATTCTTAATTACACATAACTTGTAATACATAAAATTATTATTGTTTATTTGAAGAAAATAAATTGTGATGAACTCTCTTATCAGATATAATAATTAGAATTGTATGTTTAAATTGCAGGAAATAAATACTGTAAAATTCCTGAATTATTTACTGCTACAAAAATGCAATTTAATAATCTTTGGTCATTAATAAGAAGTGACATGCCTAGACTTTTTTTCTGTTAATAAAATTACTGAACAGAAACAAAATTTATTTTAAAATAAAAAAAGAAAAAATATATAATTCCGGATTTATGATTCGAATTACTTGAATATGCCTGACCAGGTCTGATCATCTTCGTAAGAATTTTAAAATCTCTATATCCCTGGATAACGAAATTGCAGAACAACTTTTCTTTGCAAGATGTTGCAGCTTCATTGGTATAGGTGCATTATAATTTATTTAGTTTACCCCTAAAATATATTTATCTTTTTCCAATATGTCCTTGAAATGTATATAGGTAGGTGTGAGCGTAAATTTACTCAATATTGATCATCTAGCTATTTCTCTGTTTAATCAAGTTAAATATATTCACATTTAATTATATAATTTAAATCCTATTTTTTTTGTTTTATTTGTTTTTAATAGTCAGGGGTTCGCCTCTGCAGATTACTTTTCATTTTGGGGCTCCACCGTAGATATTAATATGTCCTCATTTTACCTTAGGGTATATAATTTTCATTTTAGCACGACTCTCTAAAAGCGTTGTTTTTATTTTTGATTTCTCCGAGAACTTTTGGAATAAAATATAGTAATAGAGGTAAGTCCAGTGCCTGAAAAATACTTTTATTGCAGATTTCGAAAATAGGGAATTTTTTTATTTAGTTTATATTCCTTTAGACTGGTTGCAAGTCTTCCCATTGAAACCGTTCCAATGATATATTGGCTACTTAAGTCTTCTGTAGCTTCCCTGCCATTAACTCTGCTTTAGGCAGGGGCACACATACACTACATTAACCCTATTTTTCAACGAGGTTGTTACTTCACCCTTTCCTTTTATTCGATGAAACGATAGGCATAGCGAAATTATCTGATACATTTTCTATGTTAAACGTGCACAGACCAAGTTTTTTGAAAAAAAAAAAACACTTCCTATAGTAAAACAACTACTAGAACGGGACCCTTCAATAAGTCAACGAACTCAGTTATCAGTTGAAACAATAATGGAACATATTGTACTAAAACTACATACTTTCAATTAAAGGATGACTTTTACCAACAAGAATTTGGCATGGCCATGGATTTTTGTCTCTCACCGGTATTAAGTAACATATTTACAGAAAAATTTGAACAACAAGAAATTTTATCAAAAGAAAATAAACCTTTAGTTTGGTGGCGTTACGTTGACGACATTTTCGTAATTTGGGAACACAATCTTGAAGAATTAGGTAAATTATTAAATGACATAAATAACAAAGAACCAACTATCAAATTTACTAGGAATTGTACAAAATAACAAACTATCCTTCCTAGACATATTAATAAGAAAACAGAATCTTCTTTCGAAACAGAAGTTTATAGTAAACAAACTCATACCAACAGATACCTAAATTTCAATTCAAATCATCTGAATACAGTAAAGAAAGGTGTTAGTAAGTAAGTCATTATATTATAGAGCAAAGACCAACTGTTCTGATGATAATAAATTCAACATAGAAAAAAACAATTATAAAAAATGTTCTTACTGGAAACAATACCCCCCCCAAATTTATCAACAAAGAGTTAAACAGACTTGAACAGAGAACAAACCTTCTGAATCAACTCAGAACTTCTCTTATTAACACTGCTACTCAGGACAACCACATTCCAGTTACAACTATACTATATATACAGGGTCTGTCAGAAAGATTGAAAAGAGTGGGCAACAGATTTAATGTTAAAACAACATTTCAAACAAGAAATACACTGAAATCACTAATATCGAAAACAAAACCAACCAACAAAACTCAGAACTCAAAAAACAGCATATACAAAATTCCTTGCGAATGCAATAAATTTTATATTGGAGAAACATCGAGACAATTAAACGTTACGAATAAATGAACATAAGAATTACATAAAGAAACGACAATTTGACCTAGGCCATAAAATATAATTTGACAATTCAACTATACTTCACAAAGAGCAAAATAACAGAAAACAAAAAATAAAAGAGTCTGCCTTAATTCTTTTGAATGAAGACGATTGTATCGCTTCTACTTCTGTAGAATTCAATCGTATCTGGTTACCGACAATTAAGGAAGAAATTATTAATGGTCATCTCCTTTTGAACAACCCACTATCGGGATAGTTCATAAGGTTTTTCCTAGGTTTACCCTTATGACGTTAATGGGATCACTGAAACAGCAGAATCCTTTGATCGCATTTTTGGCGAGTGCGCTATCTTATAACAAAGTCTTACCTAGGAACGCCACTTATAAATTCTAAAGACAACTCTTTCAAATTCTTCCAACTTCAAAGCTGTTTAACCTAATACATGATCTTTAGATTTTTTGTGCTACCTGTATATTTAAAAACAACAAAATTTTGGAAAAGTTCCCATAGATTCCAATATATGTTTACAAGTTTAGGCTGTTGTGTGCTCTGTTAATGGGCTACGTAGTGATCAAATTTCTATAAGGTGATACTAAAGTGACTATACTTTTATTACTTAATATGCCCTTTTTAAACTTTTACAAGTAGATGGGTATATCAGTAATATAAAAAAAAATGGAAATACATTATAATATTTATTTTTTTTTAGTATATTACAAGTAAAACCCCGAATATATAATAGGAAGTTACATTAGCAAGTGTGCCAAGATAAGTAAAATACTATTTGTATATTAGTAGATATTAAATAGGAATATCCTTATAAATATAACAACATAATATTACATAATTTTATACATAAACAAAACAAAAGGTGAAGTAATAAAAACTAATATACAAATTTGAGATATCAACTGGAGTTTATGATTAAATTTTCACTAAAGCTAATTGATCAAAAGTACATATATCTATATGTACACAATGATTTATTTTAAGCCCAGCTTTAATAAATAGTAAAGTTACGTTATAAATATCAACCCACTAATAATATTCATTATATGGCAATGAAAGTTTCGAGATATGAATTTGGCCCTCAACACCTTATTATATGGATAAACATATAATTTAGAATCGTCAAAAGTTAATGATCCTATTTATTTTAAAAGCAAATACTGTAACAGCTCTTTCAAGATTCGTTTCCAAAGTAGGTACAAAGGTATAAATATATTTAAATTGCCATTCTAATGAGTTACAAAAAAAGCAATGTTTACTATGTCTGATTATAAAACAATTCGACGTATTATTTTTATCTTGGACTTTCATTAATCTTTGTTTCTTATTTAGTTTTGGTTTGATATGAGTGAAGGCTGTGACCCACGTGTTTGGAATATGAACCATTTAGTAGAAAGTGATTTGCATTTTGAGTCTGAAGGGGTTCACACATTATACATGTGTTTTCTTTGATGCATTTAGAAAGATTAATATGTTATTTTGTTTTGAAATTCAGATATTAAAACAACCAGATTTTCTGTTGTGTCATCTTTTATTTTGTATTCATAGATTTCTTGGGAATTCCACCAGACTTGGGGAATAGTTTATGTATTTCAAAGGTTCCAAATGTTTCGAGGTCTAGGTCAGATCCCGTTCTCAAAAGCAATGAAGAAAATTTACGAAATGGTGAAATATGTAAAACTTAAATTTATAATTGACAATAGAAGTGAGATAACTCATATTGTCAAACTTTTGGATTATAATTTTACAATTTCGTAATTTTTGTTATTACTATTGGGATAAGAGGGTTTAGCCTATACTCCGAAATGTCTGGAAGCTATATGGAGGTTTCCTCAAGCTAGCTTTCCCTTGAAGATTTAGAAAATGTTTTTAAATTAGTCAGAAATTTCATCATTTTTGGAATTTAATTGTATAAAAAGTCCTGATCAACGGAGAAGGTTTTCATGGGTAACAAAATAGAAATTTAAGTGGGTAAAATCAGTTATTTAAGAATTAATTGAAAATCATTAGTTACAGTTACGAAAATGAAAGAATCACAAATTGCATTTACTTTATTAATCTTATACTCGTATATTAAAGTAAAATGTAAATGGGCCAACATAAAACTAAAAATGAGTAATAGTTTTCGCATGAACATTTGTCGATTCGCTTTTTACTAAAAGTATCTTTCGTTGATGAATACCAATAATTGAAAAATTCCTTAATGTGAATCTTGGGATTACATTCTCTTCCTGAGGAAATAAGGCAATGCCACATATAAAAATCATGTGATTTCTTTAAATAATTATATAAAACTCTTGGAAATTTGACAAAGGCATTTTTGGACAACTAACACTTTCAGTGCAACAATTAGTCAAGAGAGAAATTTTATTTTAAACATTAACTATTTGGTATGGGGCATTTGAAATATAAAACAAATGACTCCGCTAGCTGTATGAGAGAAAGAACTCCGATATTTTTTTAATTTCAGTTAAAATAAAATACTGCAAAATGTGCGCAGTGAGTTATCAAGTGCCTCATAGGAAAATATATATATATATATATATATATATATATATATATGGCGTGTAGCTTTTGATGTTAGAAATAAAAAAAGACTCAAAATTTGGTTCTAGCCAAAATGAGTTTCACGAACATTGGAAACAAGCGTGTCGGCTGCCAGATTGAGCAGAAGACACCACACATAAATCTGGCCTAGCTAAAAAATACTTTATCTGAAATCTTATTTTGTTAGCTAGATAAAACAAATGACTAATATTGATATAACGAAATTATTTAAAATCATGGCTGGATCCAGATAGGAGCTTGGGGGGATCACATGCTCCAGGGGAGGCGATCTCGAAGTAAATTTACTCAACAAGAGTGGGGGCTTCTCTCTGATTTTGGAAACATAGTATTTCCTGGGTAATTACATTAAAAATAGTCGAAGTGAGGTCTAAATCTATAGAAGCTCCTTTTTTCCATGCGCTAGGAGTTTCAGTTCTAAACTCTTTACCTTTGAGACTCTCAGTGGGAGGTGATCGCCTCCATCGGCCCCCCTGGACCCACCCAAGGGGCGTACATTAAATATACGGATATTGACAAAAATCAAATTGAATTACAGTTGAACCGATGTCCAGCGACGAAAAAGGTCTATTACTTTTCTAGTATCTACGTCGTCGAAATAGAAAAAAAAGAAGAAGATTCTGGGTGCACCCTATATCTACAGAAATCGTAATAGGAGATTAGCCATTGCAGCGAAAAAAATATGTTACAATAGAAATAAATCTGTTACATCCTTTCTGGAATAGTCTGTAAGGTATTACTGTACAAACACTGGTGTTTTTCAATTAATTGCACAAGTTTTGTGGTTTTATCAGCCACTTTTTCGTACAAACGCAGCTAAGCGACTGACACTGCTATACGCCAGGCGATTTGCAACTTGTCTACTTTGACGAATCCCTGACGCTGACGAGTCATGAACAGTTCTGTATCAAAACAAGTGAGCAGCACAAAAGCGTATACGTTCCGTATGTCGCATCAAATACGCGTCTAAGACGATACGCTCCGTGTGCAGAATACCTAAGAACCCGTCTTTTTGAAGACAAACAACATACATGATAAATCTGAGAACCTTCACCAGCACAATACATATGTGCAGCATTATTTATCCGGGATTACATAGAGTAGATCTGTTCGTTATTTTGATTATATATATATATATATATATATATATATATATATATATATATATATATATATGTGTGTGTGTGTGTGTGTGTGTGTGTATAAATTAGTGAAGTTCATTTTTACACCGAAATAATTTTTTTTTATTTCCACACCAAAAATTCACAATCAGTACTTTCCTTAGACTAAGAGATGAATCAAACGCACATAAGTTGATCCACTACTGTCGTGCTTCTGCTATGCTGTCGCATTTATACCTTATCCCAGTTACTCTCGATTGTTCTCATAGTATTCATATATGTCTAACCTTAACACATATGATGACTAGCTCTCTTTTTTGCTAAATGTTTTGTTTGTTCGGTGAATTAGTTTTTATTACAGTGACTGATTTCGAGAGGATTTCTCTAATGTTGACATAAACGTTCTAACTATCATTTACATTTTCGTGCTAATTAAAAATTAGTTTAGTTTTATTGAGCTAGTGGATGTTCTTTAGTTGTTGCATAAAATCTTAAGATAATTGTAGAAACATATTTTTTACTTTTTGTTTGGATAGCTATAAAATGGTGTTTTTTAATTTTTAAAATTATCATTTATTTTAAAACCGTGTAGAATTAAAAAATATATGTATTTTTGATGATCTCGTTTCAGGTTTTCAAATTATACAATTTTTTTGAAGAAAAACTATTTTC
The DNA here is from genome assembly GCA_034190945.1 of Octodonta nipae. Classification (NCBI taxonomy): domain Eukaryota; kingdom Metazoa; phylum Arthropoda; class Insecta; order Coleoptera; family Chrysomelidae; genus Octodonta; species Octodonta nipae. Next base: position 58,498,632 of record CM067223.1, read on the forward strand.
GTATTTTTTTTTTCTGTAAGGTACGGTTTTCTCTCCTATGTTTACCCCTGATAAGTATTTGAAATTTGTAAATGGGGGAAAAAGTGTGCGAAAAATTATCGGGGTTACTGGAATCTTACAGGTATTGTGAGAGGAAGATTCGTCTACAATATGATCAACCAGTATTCCTGTAGATATATAAATATTGTTTTGTTTATTGTAATATAATTATTTGTGTTTGAAGACGTTTCAACTTCAAATCTGGACTCATTATTAATCACTGAGTTTTTGTTGGAAGTTTAATCGTAAATTTTCACTTTGATACAAAATTGCTTGGGTTTCAAAAAATTTTGACAATAAAAACCATCACTAATACTTATTAACTCATTATTTTTAATTTACTTTCTTCGTGACGCCAACTAAGACCTTAGGATATAGGTTGCAGATCACATAATGTTAATGTACCTACTAACAGATTTTTATTCAAATTTACTTAACATTGTCTTTTTTCAGGTAGTTAACATTCCTGGTGACAAAGTAACTGATGGCGAGGTTATGACGGAATATATCGGTTCAGCACCCCCAAAAGGCAGTGGCCTACACAGATACGTTTTTGTTCTTTATAAGCAACCAGAGAAATTAAAATTCGATGAACCCCATCATTCGGACAGCGATGGTAATCGTGGGAAGTTCTCAACTGAAAAATTTGCCACAAAATATAATCTGGGAAAACCGGTGGCCGGGAACTTCTATCAAGCTGAGTACGATGACTCAGTACCAGCAATCCACAAGAGGCTTGGATTCTAATAATGTGTCTTCTTTAAATTTTAAACACTTATTATGTAATACCCTAACATATCATATTATAGGTTAAATGGGCTGTGGTAACATCATTACTCCTAAATAGAACATTAAACAAGCAAACATATATTTTATGCACTGTTAACTAATATAAAAACTAAGTTTTTTGGTAATGGTATGTTTTTATTTATTCTTAACTCCATTTTATTTTCAAATCTCACACTAGTAAATTTTTACGAAAGGTAACTGTAAAGAAATAATTTCTGAAATGTATTCGGGGTTTGTCTTGCATAAACTGAGAAGACTATGTCTACATTTACATGTTTTGTTTTGAACATTCGTGCATAACATAAAAATGTGCGAAGATGTAATTCCAAATAGAAAATGTAAATAATTAGTAATGTAATGTAGTAAAACACAATTCTATTTATGTTGATGTTTAACAACATGAAATTACTAATTTGCCCCCCTCCTATGACATGCTGGGTACGTTCATGTTCATTTGGGTGATAAAACTCCCTTGTCCGTTAAGTGTAACAACTACATCTGTCATTAACAAGTGTTACATAGGATAGGTACAGACAGGGTATTTGTGATAGCATATTCAGTGACTATTGAATTTTCGTGTCTTTAAAGAAACTTACCTATGTAAGAGTATTTGTTAACCTGAACCACCATCAAACACTCTATTTCTAAAAAAAATCCTTAGATCACTCACAATGAGAATGATATGTTCTTATCAATTGGTATTTGGTGAGCAGGACTGATCAACAATGATTGTAATAAGCTAAATAATTTCTTGATGAATAATTTTAAGTCTCTACAATACAATCCTTGTGTACAATGGCCCTGGTTAAAACACACCTATCAAAAAAGACGGTTGAGGGTATTTGTGTGTTTATTTCACTGCTAAAACCAGTTTGAATGTGCATTTGTGCCTGAACTGTTATATTATTATTGTAACAGTAGTATCTAAGTCGGTATAAGTAATTAGGTGCAAAAGTGAAATAATAAAATACAAAGGAAAGTTCGATTAGGTAAATTTATCAACAACTTGAAATCACTGCCCAAAAAGCTCAGTTGAACGGAGAACATTGCCACGGCGTGATTGAAAAATATTAGTGGCAGATATTGATAAGCAGTTAGGTCACATATTATGCTGCTGGCTCACACGTCCGTCATCAGCAAAAGATGACCACCCACGTTGGGTTCGTACCTTTTAAAATCTGTTTGCGAGGATGAAAGATATTAGCGAGCAATCTGTACCCTGTTTTGCTTTCGTTGGATATTAATATTAATCTCAGTATTCGAGAATTATGCGAACCGACCTGAAGAGGGCAGATGTGACTCTGTCGAAACGTCGTCATTTTACCATCGATCAGGGCAGGGATCAGTTATCAACTACGCGGATGAATTCCCGGAAACCACCTAAAACATTTAGTGCCCGCGAAAACTTAAAAACATATATATATATATATATATATATATATATATATATATATATATATATGGCGAGTTTTTACAACCCTTCTGGTCGTTTCTCGCATACCTTTCTCCATTCTCCAGTCACCTACTTCGCATATTTTTATCAATTCTGCTTTTTCATGTTGTTCTTGGTCTCCCCCGTTTGTTTGACCCTTGGGGAAACCAGTTCCAAATTTTCTTTGGTATTCTTTCATATTTCATTCTCCCTAGGTGCCCGTACCAAAGTAATTGCTTTTTAGTTATTCTATCTATAATTTTCTTTTCTATGGTCATTCTTTGCATTATAGTTTCATTTCTTACCCTATCTAGTCTGGTAAATGTGACACATCTTCTCCAATAATCCATCTCTGCTGCTTGCAGTCTTTTTTCCATGTTTTTGTTAATCACCCATACTTCCGATGCATAGGTTATACAGCTTTCGAAGATCGTCTTGTATATTGTCTTTGTTGTTTTTGCCTTTATTTGTTTATTCCAAAGTATTGGATGCAAAGCCCTTGTGGCTCGTTTACCTTTGGCTATCTTGTTTGTTATGTCCTTTTGGTCTCTGCCATCATTTGTTATTGTCACACCTAGATAGATATATTCTTCCACACATTCTATGTTTCCATATTCTGTTTCAATATTTGTTTCGGCCTTTCCTCTTGCATTATACTGTATCTTAGTCATAAGTCACATTCTCTTTATCTTCAGCTAGTATTAGCTGATCGTCAGCAAATAAAAGAGTATATATATGGTCATTTCCAACATCTGTGCCCATTCTTTTGCATTTCTTTATCAAGTTTTTTAAGGCGCCATGCATGTACACCTTAAACAGAGCTGGGGATAGTGTGCACCCTTGCTTCAGTCCTTTTGTGGGTTTGAAGGGCTTTAAAAGTGACCCTCTTACTTTAATATATATATATATATATATATATATATATATATATATATTTTCGTCTTCTCCATACAGACTTTTAATAGAATCGACATATTTTTTTATTCATGTCACTCTGATCAAGGATTTCCCAAAGTTTTTCATGCGGTACTGAGACATAAGCCTTCTTCAAGTCAACGAATATTATATGCAGTTCTTGGTTTTTACATATTTTCTTCTCTATTAGCTGTTTTAGACTAAATAAGTTATCAACGCAAGATCGTCCTGGGTGAAATCCACTTTGCTCCTCAATTTCGGGTGACTCTATTTCAATTATCTTTGTTATTATGCGCCCAAACAGTCTACCTATAGAAGGTATTACTGTAATGCCTCTATAATTATTGCAGTCGTTCTGGCTCCCTTTCTTATATATTGAACTTAAATGTCCTTGTTGCCACTCGAAGGTTACCTCATTTCCTTGAAGACATTTGTTAAATATATCTTTGGCAATTTCATGGCATATTTGACTTGCTTCATAGGTATTCCTCCAGGACCGGTAGCTGTTTTTAAGTGCTTTCTGAATTTTTTGGACCGTTATTTCTTGAATTTATGTTACATGAATTTGCCTCTGTTCTTCTGTGAATAGTTTGGAATAATGCTCCAATAATTGGTGTTCTGTAATGTCTCCTATTCTAACTTTCTCTTGGATATTTTTTGATATAGCCTTTTCTTCTCGTCTACCTACTTTTCTATGTCAGCTGTTCACCATTGATTTTTCATAGGTGTTGCTGTGTTTCCTTGTTTTTCTCTCACTAATTCATGTGCTGCTTGGTGGATTTTGGCTTTAAGATATTCATATACTTCATTTGCATTGCCTTGTAGTGATTGTTCGAGTTTTTGGGCTAATCTCAGATTGTATAGGAATACGATAGAGTCATCTTGCAATTTTTTTAACTGGTATCGTGGTTGTTGTTCGGTTCTATTTTCCTGTTCCATGATATTTCTGTTATTTTAAGTATATGCGTTAAAGTAGGTTCTGGCTTTTACTAGGAAGTGATCACTGCCACATTCTGCACCCCTTTTGCTATAACATTGGACACATTTATTTTTGAGTTTTGCCTGATTATTACATAGTCGATAATAGATTTTAGATCTCTTTTAGACTGGGTTCATGTGTTCATTGTCATTTACGACGTTTTACCATATCTTCCTATTACTTGAATTGAGATTTTCTTTCCAGTTCGTCCATTCATATCGCCCATTATTAGTAATTCTTTTCTGTTGCCAACTTTCTCAATCTCCAATTTGAATTCATCGTAGAATCGTTCTTTCTCTTCTATAGCTGCGTCATCCATCGGTGCGTAGACTTCAATTACTGCAATTTTTTCCCCTCCTATTTCCAGGTCCATTGTTATTGATCGTTCATTTGCGGCATTCCAATTCCTTACTTTCTTTACTAGGTTCTTTTTTAATGCTATGGCCACTCCCGCTTTGGCCCTCTTGTGTTTGTCGATACCACTGTAGAGAAGAGCGTAATTTTCCATGTATTCCGTGCCACATCCTTTTTTATTGGGCTCACTGAGGACTGCATATCTATTTGATATCGTTCAAGTTCCTGGAAGACTTGAATCTGTTTTGTGGATATCCCTTGGATATTCCAACCCAAATTCATAAACCATTTCCCGTGCCTTGTCTTTTTTTGTTGTGATCCATCTTGATTCCGAAGCTTTTTAAAGAGATTTTTAGTATTTAACATTTTTCACGAGTGTCAGATTGCTAGCCTGATGCCGCAACCTCCAACCTGGAGGGCTAGGTTATTTTTATTCAGGGTATTCTTCCCTTAGGTTGATTATCTTTTAGAGACTGTAGAGAGATGTGGAATCTCCATAAAGAGGGGCTCCACCGGCAACCTGTTGGGGCCAAGTGAATATATGAGTAAGTCGGCAAATGTATCTGTTGAAGGCTCGACCTGGAATAAAGAAAAACAGTCGGAAAGAAGACGGAATGACGGGGGGAAGATACTAGGGAAGAAGAAAAACGGCTGAGAAAGAAATAGATAGATGATGTTTTTGAAATAGATAGATGATGATTTTGGGTCTCAGGTTAAATGTCTAATAAGGGCGTCGCGAGATTAAGAACTGAAAATAAAAACAGTAAAATCAAGATTAAATAGGAGGTTGCGAGACTGAGAAGTCTAGTCAGCTGCTTTATGACACTGAATACGGCAAAATACACTCTTTGCAAAACAGTACAGCAACAAATCAGAAAATCTATAAACTAAAACTGTGTGACATATTAGAAACGAGCTGTGCATGTTTTCAACAGAGGTTGAAGACTCAAATGAGAATACAGACGTCACCTCAGAAATAAATAAGAAAGATGACAGCAGATTATTGAAAATATAAGTGCGGACTCCAGTGTAATCAGCAACGGTTTAAAGATGAAACAATGTACCAGCTAAAAGATGCCAGTGTGGATAACGGCATTGTTCCTTCTCATGTTGCTGATTTTGGACTTCTACCAACAAAAGACAAGAAGCGATGAATATGATTAACATAGGTTTAACGATGGGGGCTAGTGAGGTTAAGAAAAAAATCATAGGTCAACTGACGAAATACAGAGAGAGCGGGGGACTGCAATTGACAAAACTAGTTGGAATCTGAGAAGGGCGTTTGGAAGGAATTAAACTGGGAGTTATATTGTCAAGTGTAGATCAAAATTTAGATCAAAGGAGCTAGTGTGCTTTAGGCGTTGGTAGAAGGGGCACCTAGCAAAAGGATGTGCGGGGCCATAGGTTAAGCGACTGTAAGAAGGTTGTGTAAAATGACGGAAACCGGATCATATTTTCAATACAAATCAGTGCAGAGCAATGTGGTGGGCAATATAAAGCTAATAGTAGAAGTAGTAGTAGACATAGTAACCTAACCGAAAACCAAAGTAATTCAATCACGAGTAGTGTTCAGAAAGAGGCGTACAATCTAAGCAATTATGTTATTGATGAAGATGGGACACAACGACAGATGGAATAGATCCGAACGAATTCAATTAATAGGTGTTCGACATAAACAATGAATTCTGCACACGGCGTGGGGCCACAAGATGATGTAAAAAACATTCTAGTGTACTGAACCAAACATAACCATTTAAAGAAAAGACACTATGTGGGGAATAGGTAAAACGAAAAATGTAGTTATTGTCATAATATAGAGAGGTTCGAGATTTATAACGGCTTTATTGTGGTTAAGCAAAAGGAGATAAATATCTTGTTTGTTATCTCTCTCCTAACATTAACATAGCGGAATAAAGTAAAATTGTAGAAGAGATGGCTCGGGCATTATAGAGTTTCCCTAGAAATAAAATAATGCTGATGAGTAATCTTAATGCCCAGTATAAACGCCCGGGAAAAGTTATTGTTGAACTACCGGCTATATTTAATGCAGGTTTTATACGATGGGCAACTAACATTATTTATAAGGGGAACTACTGAGTCTATACTGAAGTCATATAGACTTCAACTAAAATGAATATGTTTGTAGATCACATGTACATCTTCATTGAACTAGAAAGTAAAATAAAAGGAAGTAGGCAGTAAAAAGTACGGAATACGATCCGAAACGGTACACTAGCCAAATGTCGAAACAGATAACTTAAGAGCCGATATGGCACTTGAGCAAATAACTAGGAGAATAAAGACATGCCTGAAGGGTAAAATAACGTCTTTCAACAATCGTGAAATGCCATATTGGTGGTCTTCTAAAATAAACAAAGGGAAACAAAGGTGAGTTGCACTATAAGCTCTTACCAAAGTAATTGATAGCTATAGAAATACCAAAAGAGGGGTTACAAGAAATAAGAATACAAGTAACAGGAAGTGCTGGTAGTAACTAGAGTCCGACGTATGGAGTGAAGCATATGGTATAGAGAGGTGGAAAGATTAAGATGTTCCCACTGACATATATGAGTCACTACAGAAAGATGTCCATCGTCAATAATTTATTTCTAGAAAGTCGCTGTTTTCCTTCTTAATTTTTATAATTTCACCTTCTTCAAAAGCCATTGGATTACAATTGTAACCACAAAGAAATACGAAACTTAAAAAAAACATCCGTGATTTCTGATATTTTTCTGACAATTTAGATAAAAGTAATTTTTATTTGTTTTAGGAGATATTTGGAACACTTGCGAGTCAAAGACAGAAATAAGTATTTTAAGACAGTTTAAGCCTAATTTTGAATACGTTATATTATGTATGGCTTAATATACTTTCTTGAAACAGAAATTTAAGAGTCCAGGAATTATTTGGATAACAGAAATACATTTTTCAAAATGATATATGTCAGCATCAAAGAAGCACATATCACCATTTAATTGAACTTTGAATGAAAGTGATAACATTTAAATCCCAAACCAAGCTACGAACTGGTTATTTTCAGTTTATATCCGGAATAGATATAATATTGTTTATATTTAACACAAGTAAGATGATGAGCGTGTGACCTCTATTGGAATTATTCATATAATGTATGGAAAAATGTAAAGTAATAAAGAAACAATGAACTCTTGATAGTATGCAGACTTTAACAGTTTGTAAAACATTCTCAAAAAAATCAACAGAGAAATCAAAAATGAATAATAACTCGAATAAAGTTTTAATGTCTACACAAAACGTGAACAAAGAAGCCAAAACGCATCAAAGAAATTGCGATTACAATTTGTGGTACAAAATACAAGGACAATTCGATAATTTTGTGAGATAGCTTGATATCAAGAATTTTTCAAATATATAGATAAATGAACCAAAAAAACAAACAGTTCCTAAAAATAAAGCATCGTTTGTTCTTTCTATAGAGTCAGGTGGTATTTGTTTTGGGTTGGATGTTTTCCATAATATCGCAATATTTCGCTGAAATGACTTTCACCGGGAATTATATCAGGTATATAAGTACAACTACATTTTTTTAAATTCTAGTAAGAAAGCAAAAAGTGTCCTTAATTTTCCTTTATTTTTCCGTATAACTCGAAAACTTATTGCTTTACAGAAAGAAATCGAAAAAAGATAAATTATGGTTGTTTAAACATTTAAAAAACACAATATTATTGCGAAATTAGCAACATAGAGGTGAGAATAACTTTTTCCATGTTATGCGTTGTTCAATAAACCATTGTACTTTCAGAAGTTTCAGAAAATTTTGAAAATTTTCAAAATTATGTGGAGCCTGATATAAGCCGTTCAGACCTATTTTGAAAAATCAAAATCCGTTAAGAGAGACATTGTTTAAATACTCAATTCATAAGATTTTTATTGTGCATTTTTTAAATTTATTTAATGTCTTATTATAATTGCATAAATAGAATTTTCTTACACATTTCATTACATCACAACCCCTCTCCCTTTATTTGATGGATTATTTGAGGGATTGTTTGTGCTCATCCTGTAAGTCCTCATATTCAAGTTTAATGACGTTGCTTTAATAAAACTGCATATTTATGTTTATTGTTTTTTTTAAATGGTTTAGAAAGTAGTTTCTTTTGATTGTACAATGCAAAATACATTTTAGAATGAATTTTAAATATTTTATTCTATAATTTTTTGACAATTATTGCTATTTAGCGGTAATAATAATGCACTGTTTAAATTATAACCCATAGAAATATGGAAATTATCATAACTGGAAAACATCGAAACCCGTTAATTTAAAAACAGATACCATCGGTTCCAAAACTTTATCGTTAATTCGTTAAAACTGCATATTCAATCGCAAATTTAAGTGGGGTTTGAACTCGTGATCCCTCTATTCACGTATGTTTCGAAGAAGATCAAACTTTTGAAAGGCGTTGTCAATTGTATTAGGTTGACAATGGAATCTCATATTTACATATCTAACGTTACACCTCGGTGCCAATAATATTTAATTGATCAGCCTATACATACATAGACACGTCTAAAAAGTGATATTACAGTGAGAATAATTATATTTAGGCAGAAGCTATGAAATTACCTTTTATTTAAGTTTTATCTATAAGTTTAGAAGAATTTTGTGCATTTTACATTTGTACAGGTTTTCCAAAACATCTGCTGAATGTTCGACATTCAGAAATCTGGAGGAGGCTTATTTGATACGAATTAACGCAGTAAATAGAAAATATTAACTGTCGTAGAAGTCAATAGTAAACTGGTTATACCATAAATTAAGTAATAGTGTATAGTCTATAAATGAGATGATTTAACAGCAAATTCGCAGAAGTAAATTATTTAAACAATAGACACTAACAAAAAATGATTTTTAGGGTTCCCTATATACAATATACGGATACCTTTATAATACCACTCCGGATTTCTGCCTCTGTTACATCACAGCAATTTTCTCCTAAACTACTCCCTAATATTAATATTGGGGGCCAAATTGTAGAATTAAACGGAAAATAAAAAAATATTTTAACGCATCATGCAATACATCAAATGAAAGGGCTCATTATAAGGAATACAAATATATATTTTTCATATTTTTAAAATTAATGGTTTACAACATATATTAATATAAAGATATAAAAAATTCTCATTTCTCGCTTTATTTCCGAAACCATACTACCTAAAATTTTGAAAATAATTAGGGGTACTGGGGCTCACTTGAAATTTATAAGAAAAATTATTAGAAAACCCCCATAATAATTTTAGGGACAAATTATATACAATTAAATGGAAAATAAAAATTAATTTTCAAATGCACCTTGTAATATATCAGATAAAAGGCTCATTATGTGAATTACAAATATATCATATTTTTAAACCATTTGTTTTAAAGTTATTAACAAAAATATTAAACATCGACTTAATTCCCACTTTAGAAACTACACTAATTAAATTATGAGAAATATATTTTATTTGTATTTTTAAATAATTTGAATAACAGATTTAATAATTTATAATTTAAAACATGACCTGTTTTGCCCTTTATCTTCCACTCTACAGAACTTTAAAATTCAGACAGTAGATTATAAAAGGCTTCCCTGAAAGTTTATTAGTAAAATAAAACTCTAATGTTAATTTTTGGGGGCCAAATTAGAAAATTAAATATAGTATTCTTATATAAATCAAGCGAATCCTGAAGTAGATAAAATAAAAAGTCTATGTGTGGAAAATCAATGTATATATTTTTTATAAATTTAAAACGTTTCCTTTAATAAAAGAAATTCCGGTAAATATAAGAAAATGCACTCATTCCCTGCTTGTCTGAAACTGGAATATTAGAATTTTGAACGTGATACGGAACCGTTAGTATGCGAGTCCAACTCGCACTTGACCAAATTATTTTATATTATGACAACTGATGAAGTGATTGGATACGTCACTGGCGAAATGATGATCATTTATATGTCCTAATTGGGGCATTTTTCACCGAGAAAAAAAAAATTGTTTTAAGCAAAACTGGAATAGCAATCTTCAATCATACGATAAGATTATATTTATTTTTTATTTATAAGGCACAACAGGCCTGAAGGCATAGGGCGTGAATTTCATTGTATGTAACAATTCTCGTATTTATTTTTTTAAATATATACAGGGATTCCTTAACTACGCGCATTCATTCATTTTTATTGGCAACCATGGCTTTCCATTGCTCTATTCTTCGTAGATCTTCTGTTACTATGTCCAGCCATTTTCTCCGACCCACAGCAAAATATATTGCAGAAATATTGCAATACTGGCGGTAAACTGATGATATTGCTGATATAGACATATTACATGGTGATATATGAATAAGTACTATGTCTTGATATTGTTGAAATATTACATACTGATATGTAAATAAGTAATATTTCTTCAATATCGCAGGAATACTGCTGCAATATTATTGGCAATATAACTGTGATAAAATACTAGCGGACATTTAATATTTTTGCTCTCTGGCAGTAATATTCTTGACAATATTACAAGGAGTTTGTGACAATCTCGTGATATTGTTGCTATGTGGGGAGGTCGTCCTTTTCTTATCGCTCCTATAGATTTTCTGCTTATGATTATTTTTGGCATCCTATCTCACGTCATTCTCTCTACGTGTCCTAGCCATCCGAATTACTGGGCTCTTACAAAAGTAGATATTTTGGGTCCACCATATATGTTCTCTTGTTCTTCATTTGTTCTCCTCCTCCTCCCATTTTCCGTTTTTATGCCTCAGTAAATGTTCCTTAACATCTCTTCGTCTTGTGTTAAGAACCCATGCTTCGCTTCCGTATGTAACTGTCGCTCGAATGACTGTTCTATATACTGTTTCTTTGGTTTTTCTCGAGACAAATTTGGATTTCATCAAAACCTCACCATTCCATACTACCTGCTTCCTTTTGGTATCCTTGCTTTAATCTCCGCATCCTATCTTCCATTTTCTTCGACTCTGACCCCCAAATATGTAAACTCCCTCACCCTCTTAAATCTATATGTTTGTCTATCTCCTATTTCTACTCTTAATTCTGATTCAGTGTTACTCTTCATCGCTACCATTACCATATATGATGTTTTCTCTTGATTTAATTCTCAACCAAATTTCTTCGCCTATTCTTCCTATCCTTATTAATTCTTCTAATTTTTTGCAATTATTGTTACGTCATCCGCAAATGCTCGCTCTTGAATATTGTTTCTTCTGTTTTAACCTTACTTCTTATAATTGTTTCAAGTATCAAGTTGAAGATATGGGGTTTGCTTATCTGAGTCCCTGCTCCACTTCAAAAGACTTTTGGCCCTTCCATGTTACCTCGTTTATAGTCTAGCGTATTTTGTGTGAGGATGATTATCTTGATATTTTCAGTTCTCTCATCGCGTTATAAATCTGTTTTCTGCTTATTTGGTAGTAAGCCTGTCTAAAATCCACAAATAGGATGTACCGCGAGTTTTTGTATTCATAGCAGCTATTTTGTATTCCTTTAAGTCTATAACAGATCTATTGTGTCTGAAGCCGGCCTGATACTCGCATAATTCTCCTTCTGTGTACTCTCCTAGTTTGCTTGTAATGCATTGCCCCAGTACGTTGTAGTTTGTCTCCAATAGTGCTATGCCTCTAAAATTAGCACTTTCCAGTTTGTCTCATTTCTTGTGAATAGGATATATAATTGCTTTTGTCCAATTCTTAGGCATCTTTTCTGTTTCCCATATTCTCTTAATAACCCCATGTACCCATCTGCTCATACCCTACCTTTAACATTTCTGCGGTTATTCCTGTTCCTCCCGGACTTTTGTTGTTTTTTTAACTTCTTGATCTTTTGTTCTATTTCTTCTTTCGTAGGATGATCCGTCTCTTGTCCAGTTTCTTCCTGTTGTTCAGCATTTCTTGACTGTCTCCTTCACTGTTTAATAGTGTATTAAAGTATTTCTTCCACTTTTCCATTATTCTCCCTGGATCGCTAATCAGTTCCCCTTTCTCATCCTTTATGAGCTTACATTGGTTTTGGTATCCTATCCCAACTTTTTTAAATGCTTGGTAGAAAGCTCTAATTTCTTTGTACTGGAAGTTTTCTTCTATCTCCCTAATTCGTTTTTCATTAAACTCCTTTTTCTTTTTCCTACATGATTTCTTCATCTCTTTTCTTATTTGTTTGCAACTTTCTAAATTGACTTCGTTTTTTTGCGGCTAGTTGTACCTGTCTAGCTTTTCTTAGCGCTTCCATTAGTTCTTCGCATTCAGCATCATACCAGTCCTTCCTCTTCTGTTCTGTAGTTCCTTCTGTTACCATTTCCGCATTTGCCTTATTGACTGCAGTTTTCATAGCTTCTCACATTTCCTCCACATCCGCAGTTGGTGGTTGTTTAGTTTAGAATTTCTTCCCTTTGTAGGTGGGCTGAATTAAATGTTTTTTTTATCGGTTGTTATTCCTTTCTTTTTTTGAAGATTCCATTCTTTTTTGCATGTTAACTTAACCAGAAAATGGTCCGAATTACACTCTGCTCCTCTCATATTTTCATTATGTACTCCATATACTTCTTTTCGATTATTACATGATCTATTTGGTCTATTGTTTTATCATCTGGAGACGCCCATATACCTTTCTGTATGTTATTTAGTCTTAACTTGTACTTCTTCTTACCATTTGTCTTTCCAAAGCAAAAATTGTTAACCTATCTCCGTTATTGTTCGCTCTCTCATGCTTACTGTGTTTCCCCGGAACCGTTACATAGGAGTTTCCTTTCTTGACCTTTGCATTCATATTATATCTCTTTTTTGGTATCCTCTCGTATTCATACTATAATCTTCGTAAAATTTGTTTTTCTCTTCTTTTTCTGTATCCCATAACGTTGCATCTACATTAACAATACTAATGTTCCCCTATTGTCTCTTGATTCTTATCCTGCATAGACGGTCTGATATCGGCTTGAAGGATAATATGTTTTTTTTTCATTCTTTGAGCTGAATCATAAAGCCCACAACTCATCTTCTGTTGTCTCCTCCACTTGTTGTGCCCTCTAACTCCGTAATCCCCGTTCCTGTATAGCCACTATGTGCAGTTATCCCTTCGACTGTAATTCTTTGATATCTCAACTTTACCTTTTTCACCTCTCTTCTCCCCTGTTCTCTCTTTCTGAGTTTTTTTGTATTTATCCGCTCTTCCTTTGTTAGCTTATATATATTCGTTCCTTTATCTGCCTTAGCTTATGCTTGTTTTGCATTACTGTCTCCTTATCCCCTGCGTTTTCCAATGAGATTTTATAAACTGTTTCTCCTAATTTTGTTACTTTATCTATTACCACCTCTACATCAATTGAACTAATGGAATTGCTGTGGAACCTTTGGTGTGTCACAAATGCAATAAAACAGTTTTGCACCCTAACACCAAATAAACCTATATTTTAAACACTTAAGTTGTCATCATTAAAGAATAAACCAAACTCAGTTAAGTTTACTGTCATTTTAAACAATTCACGGCATTATAACGAAAATCCAAAATAGACAAATCGATAAGCATTATATCAACCTTCAAATTATATTTAGTATATAACGATTGGACGAACCTGGTTGACATTTAAAATTAAATTCGTCAAAAACAACTTATCCGACAGATCATTTTGACGACGATTAATGTTCCAGTTTTTACTACAAGAAAGGTAACAAATTGAAAACGGTTTTTCGACTTTTCATTCTGACAGAATAGACTTTGAAACGTTTGGTATTTCTGCAATATACGTCGTTTTATTTCTATTGTGGTGTTATTGCCCAAAAAAACATAAAAGTAATCAAGAATATGCCACAAACAACGTTTAGAAGACAGAGATATTTTTGTATGAGAAAATAATTCGGCAAACGAATATGCCGTTTTCCTGCATATATAGCACTGAAATACCATTGTTTTATTGTTTTTTTTACACGTACACAAGATAATCACGGATTTCAACACCAAAAACACCCTAAAAATACGAAAATTGAAATTAATCTCATATCCAAACATAAACAAAGCGAACTGTCGGTAAAGTGTACTGTTGCCTGCTCCCCACATGAATCGTAACGATTCCGCAATGCGTTAATGTAGAATGCCTAGATTTAAGTATTATTTGTTACAATTGAAAGAAGTTTGGCACCGGTAAGCGTCTTGTAAGCATTTGTTTACTATTTTCCGGCAATGATCTTTCAACCCATTTTTAAAGTAAACAGGCAGGTACATTTATATTAGTAGTCCTTGGTTATACTGGATTCCAATTTGGTACGTTCATAACTTTGCGACAATTTTTTTTGGGAAAAAGAAGAAAATGTTTGTATATCTTATACTTTATTTTCGGAACTCGTTGACCCACGGGTCATACGTTGCCGACCTCTGGTTTAGACAAATAAGGCAAATGTCTAATGCCCTTTGTTTTTATGGGTAATACTTTTTTGTACTTATCGTATCCTGAAACGACATACGTTCCTCACACCACGATAAATTTTTCGTGCAACGTTGCCAACAAATTTGTTTATCACATTGACGTAACCTCAATATAGAAATTCTAATAACAAGAGGTATCTTTTGATGATAACACCTCTAAATATGTTTGAAACTCAAAATATTGAGAATTTATCTGAAAGCATTCGGTTGTCAGTTGCAAAATAAAGAACGTACATAATCAAGTTTAAATTTGTTTCTTTGCATAGTCCTAAACTTACACCTTTATAACATGATCATAACAGAGTTTATAACTGTTATTAACAAGCAATGTCTATTATAAAGTTGAATATATGTGCCCAAGATTGTACAAAACCAATCATATTATTATTATTATTTTTCATAAGGTTACCTTAATCACATTTCAGGATTTGAAAGATCAAATCAGAAATTGTGAACATTTTATCACTTCTGATGAAATACATATATGCACTGTGAAATAACAAATAATTTTAATTTCAATATCAGACTGCACTTATATTTCTACTTCACTTTCAATTACTGAAGGTTTTTTGATTATTGATATGTTTTATCTTTTCTAAAACTGTAACGATATTGACATATTGATCATTTTAAAATATTTTTTTCAACTTCAGTCAAAAGTACAGAAACCATCACTTGTTCCATATACTAATCATTATGCAATGCATTGGTCATGCTTAAGTATTTTCACCTCATATCTACTGATTTGATACCTGATTTAACAGGAGTTTCCCTTAATTATTTAGCTCCTTGAATCATCCTTATTTTGTTTTCGGTGATTTATACAATAGAAAAATAGGGTGGAGAGGATTAATACTTATACAGGGCGGTAGCAACATCGAGTAGAGTTGAATTATAGTTGTACAGGGTGATTCAGAAAATGATAGACTGATAATTTATATTGGGTGACTAATACACAGAAACATATACAGGGTGTAAAGTTATTATTATAGAAAGTGGTTTATTTGAACCTACTTTAAAACAAATAAAAAAGTTAAAAAATATGTGCATAATATAAAAAAATACAAATTAGATAAAGAGGAGGAGATAAGAATAAGCTAAAATAATCAATAGAATTGTACCTTAAATCAGATTTTAAAAAAATGTTAGAAAATAGTTAACACAATTTCTAAACTTTTTTATTTTAAGCCTGTTGAAGTCGGTTCTTTTTTAAATATTATAAAAATTAAAGACCCTTCAGTCTGAGAGTTTAATCTAAAAAGTTCTCGGGGCTTATTATCGGTATTTACTTTACCTATAGAGCGTTTAAAACAATGTAACTAATTTCATTTGATAATATTCATACACTATTGCTTCATTTCGCATTAAAATTTTAAAGTCAATTATATGTATAAAATACATAAATAATTATTCGAGAATTCAATCACCTGAAGGAAGCGTAACTGATGAAGGTTCCCGATTAGAAATAATATATTGTCTTGCATTCAATGGACAACAGAATATGGAACAGATATTAAAAAAAATTAAATCTAAACAAAATTTTTTATTTCAATAATGTATTTTATACTGTACACAGCAAGTCATAAGTCAACAGTAAATAATTATAATTTTAACAATGCATGTATTGAACAAATGCCTTAAAAATTTCAATATTTTATCAATTATTACAAAAATTATTAGGAATTATAATTTCCAAAATATAAAATTACCAATAAATATGCTTTATGAAAGTTTTTTCTCAAGTTAGAAATGTTATTGTCTATAATAATGACATTTAAAAATATAACATTAAATAGTTTTTATGTCTTCACAAGTTCCATTACCAACAATGAAATGTATTATGGAATAAAAAAAACGCTATTTCTTTTATAACAAATATAAATTATATTGTAATAATTTGAATTTATATCTTTCATTAGTTTTAGTTACACTTAAGGTACTTAATATAAAAAACTGTGATCTGAAACAAATCAGAAATATTCCAAATGAATTCATTATCCCACAATAATTAATAGATGACTTACCTATCAATATAAAAATGCATTTATTTATATAGGTTTTATACAGTAATAAGCTTGCCAGAACACCAAGCGCAGTGGTGGAAATCTTCAGTGTTTTGAATCAAATTGCTGTTTTTTATCTCTGACAAAAGTTCTATTATTCTCTCAGCCGTTTCTGACTTCTCGTTAGTGTGTCCTTCTATAGAATCACTATCGCAAATTTTATTCATTTCTTCGTGAAGTTTAGAATGTTCTTCACAAAAATGATCACTTTGACTAGTTAACCTTTTATGGTCTTGTAAAAGCTCTGTCGGGACTTGACCTTTTTCTAAAACAAGTCGTTTAATAAGTTCGTTGAGCTTCTCAAGTTTCGTTTTCATCTGCTCTCTGTCATTCGCAAGTTGTTTCAGTTGTTGATCTTTTTCGATAGCCTTTTGTTTCAATACCATCCGTTGATGTTGATATAATGCAACATACTCTCCTATGGTTTCAGTTTCTCCTTGTAACTGAAGAACTAAATGTTCAAGTCTCAGTTTTTCTTCAGTAAGGTCAGCAATTTCTTGCATTGTTTTCTTACATTTTTCTTCCAAACATTTCATAGCAGCATCCTTATCGAGGCTACTACATTCGTGAGATGTTCTATCAGAAAGGTTATTGTTGTCACCGTCAATGAGGTCTGCCTTCTCAAATGTCAAATCTTGACTGCTAACCTTTTTATAGTTTCCTTGAGTTTGCTCATCTTCTGCATCCTCTAACACTGTACTGGCATTCTCAGAGCTATTAGTAATTGTATTATTCATTTTATTTTTCAAAATATTTATTTCATTTGTAAGCTTTACTATTGTCTGTTTCGCTTCTTGAAGTTCAAACTGCAGTATATGTGACGAATTATCCTGTGCTTCATAGTGCCTCAGTCGATCAGCAAGTTGTTCATGTTGAAGTACCTGTTTGCTAAGTTCTGCAGTGCTATTTCTTAAAGAGAATAATTCACGATCTTTAATTTCTATGGCATCAGTTAATCGTTGGACTTGAAGTTCTACTTTTTGCAGTTTTTCCAAAAGTTCCTTTTTATCAGCTTGCTCTAAACTCAACTTTTCGGTCAGCTCCACTTTATCATTATCCTGAAAGAATATTGTAATATAAATTAGGTGTTGTACATACAGTTACTGTTTACACTTATAGAGACAAATTGTTGACATATTAGAAAAAAAACAATGTAAGCACTAACTTTATAAATGGTATCAGTACGAGATAAAATGGAATGTAAAAAACAGTTAAGAATGGAAATGAAAAATACAAAACTGGAAACTCTTACATGTTGAGCATGGATGTTTCACAAAATCTTTCTTACTTAACTGGAAAGAAATTTTGTTCATCTATACATAATGAGGTAAATTTTGTTTGTCTGAATGGGGTAATCTCTGGAAGTATTAAACCAATTTTAAAATTCCTTTCACTAATATAAAGTTCCACTAGCTATGAGTAACATAGGCTATCGTTTATTTAGAGAAATTATTGGATAGGGGGCAGTGTGGTGGTATCTATTGTTTTTAACAAAATTCAATATATCAGAAACAAAAAGTGATGGGAAGTGTGAAAATTGGTACATATACTCTTCTGTCCAAATAAAAACAAATTTAATTATTTTGCAAAAGCTTATCCCACGGCCGGTTGTTAGGGAATTACTAATAGTAATAATTATTGCTATTATCCCTTGAGCGCTTCAGTTGAGATACTAATTTCACATTCTTTACTTCTAAGAAAAAATAACTCCTTGCAGCTTTTTCAAAATTATGCACGCAATATTTTAAAATCTACGGAATAAAGATGGAACTTATGTCAAAGTGATCAATCTACATTTATTTCGTATTATTTTCTTATGAAGAAAGTAAACAATCTGTTTATTTATGTGTTCATATTGTTATATACTCCGTGAGTTCAATTAAAATTTAAAAACTAATATTCACTACCAGTTTCTAGAACTTATATTTACATCAAATATATACAATAGCTGATTCAAATATCATAACAACAATTCTACATATAAGCTCTTGGCTGCACTAACTCACTGCCGCGATTATGGGTCGCTCCTTTTAAAACCTGCATCGAAAACTCTCGTACCATCAATCACCAATTCTACAGCAGCCGAGCCATTTCGAGAACAATTTTTTGTCCGAATAGCGATCGGTGTCGTACTGGAATGAAACCAGGGCCGGCTTAAGGAAATTTCGTTACAATATTTAACACAAAAAAAAACAACTAAATTATTATCATCTAGTGCTTACAGTTGATACACATACACGTGACATCACCCAGACACCATGATACTGACTTTTTCTTATACCAAACCTAAGTTCTACAGAAATGGTTTTGTGTGGGAATTTAGAAAACATTTTTTCAAGACTAGTCATGTCTATTCAAAGTTCAAAAACATAGCCCGTATACTTAGAATTAAAGTAATAGGACAATGCATTTTTCTTTCTTGAATTTACTACACTTGGTAAATTGGGGACAGATAACAGCCTAGTCTTCAATTCTGTTTATAAAAACATTTTCTGTTGGCCTTTCTTTCACATCTATTTTTATATTGGTGTCTTTATACAAACTTTTAATGCAATGTTATGTTGACCGAATTAACATAAATAACTTACCAATTTCAAAAACACTTCCTGCATACTTTCCATCTCCTCTTTTAGATGTTTATTCTGTTGCACAGCACGAGCTGCAGCTATTTTATCGCTTTCCATGGTTGCTAATAGTTTGACACTGTCTGGTTGGTTTCCTCGTAATTGTTCTATCATGGTTTCAAGTTGAGAAAGTGAATCGTTTTTAGCAGCTAGTTCTTTCATTAACATTTCTTTCTCGTTTAAGGTTTTCGTAAAATTTTCATCGGCTGTTGTTTTTTCCATCTGAAATAAAGAGCGTTACTAAAATTATTGATATCTGCCAAATTACCACATATTACTGTCAAAAATATGAGTTTCTTGTTGATAAGCTGTTGTAACTTTAGTTTATTAATGCCGACAAATAAACGTATACTGTAACCCAAAACTATTATTTTTAAATTCGAAGTGCTTTCAACAACTGAAGTAAACGGAAACTAAATCATGTTCAACGGCACTGAATTTCTATTCATAGTTGTATAACTAATGAACAAAACAACCTAACAACTTAAATTACAATATTCATTATAATTGGTCAATTTAACTTATACCTCATTATAGTCATTTTTACTACATATTTAAAATTATTAAATTGTGACAATTTTTGTTAAGTTTTAATGCGAAATATACAGCGGCCCATATGAGTTTAGGCTCTTTGCCAAATTTTTATGATTCATTGTGCTTTCATGACAAACGGCGGAGCGAGAAAAAGATGGTTGCCATTTTTTCCAACCCTGGATATATTGTTTTCTAAAATTTTTCGTGACTTGTGGTGTTATTTCCCAAAAAGTACTTAAACACTTGGATATATTCCTGTTTCCACTTCCGTCTTGGTCTTCCCCTGTTTCTAGTATTGAGTACCCCATTCCAGATCTTCGTTGGACATCTATTTTCTGGCATTCTACTAATTTCGTTTTTTCTTTTTAGTATTCCATATTCGTTGTATCTTATGTGTTTTGTATTAGGAATGTGTTCTACTCTGTTATTTATCTCTACATAATATAAAACAAGTACGCAACATATTTTCATGCTGTTTTCATCAACATATAGAGTGTACCAAGAGAAAGGTTTATATGTATAGTTTAATATTGTTTTGTACTATTTTTTAAATTTGACAAAAATTGTTCAATCAAGGTGTAGCTGCTATATTCTTCTTAGACCCGGTAGGGGGCGCTGCAATTGGGTTGTAGGATATATATTTTTTAAGTCCTAAACGAGTGGACCCATTTTGGTGAAACTTTTTGAGGTTTGAATGGGTGCCTGGCAGGTTTAGGTACATAATTATACCCGGTGTTGGCGCGCCGATCGGGTTATAGGATTTTCTTACAATTTTCGCATTGAAATTAAACACCAATTTTTCTGTTCCGTGTAAAGCCGGCGTGGGCCAACTAGTATATTAGTAAAAATGAATAACACTTGCGTTTGATTATCATTTTCTCACATTTTAACCGTAATAATTTAATAAAATTTAATATTACTCTCAAATTAAGAATTTTTAATTGAATCTAAAAATATAAACAATGTAATAGGTAAATCTTGTTTATTTAAAATGTGATTTTTCATATTTTTTCCAAAAAAGATTATACCAATTACATATACCCCAATTCAAAAAACCAAACTCGGATCCCGAGCCTGCAGATCTGTTTAGACCGCCCTCAACGTTGATAATTATTAGGATTTTAACTATCAATAGAACAATTTGAAGGCATTTTAGAATACAATATGAAACTGCTGTTAAATGTTTTTATACTTGTTTGCACTATTAATTGCTTTCGATCTGGCGATTACTGGAATTTCCTATCAGCAAACCACCAAAAACTATTCATCAGTAGCACCCAGTCGCGCCTGTGAAATTACCTAATCTTGGGTGGATGGGACGGGTCGATCCAACACCACCTGAATAAAGAAAATTAATAGCCAACGAAAACAAAAACGTATAAATCGGTTAATAGACTCGTTTATCTCAAAATTCCTCGGTATCTGGGAGAATACTATGGATTACTTATTGGTTTTGTCGGCATTTATTTTATAAATCTGTTTTCAAAAAATATATATATCAATTTAAAATTTCACTTTAAAACTCACCTGTAATTGTATACAAAGTTCCCTAGTGTTTTCTAATTCATTCTTTAAACTGGCATCAACAGAGGTTCGATTAGTAGCGAAAGTCACCTGCTCGTTTTGTAAATTCTGCAGTTGTCTCTCCAATTCACTGATGTGTTTGATTCGATTTTGATCCTGTATAGCCAAACTTTCATTTTCTTGTTGAAGATTTTCAATTCGAGTAGAAAAACTGGATATTTGTGCATTCAGTTGTTGAGCATACTGCTGGTACTGAACGCTAGATTCGTCTCTCTCTTTTGTAATTGTTTTCAGCATTGCGTTTAAATTCGATACTTGCTTTTCTAACTCAAATTTCTCTTGAATCAATGACTCTACTTCTCCACCAACATTGACCTGCTCACCTTAAAATATTTAAATTTAAACAATTGAAAATAGTTTGCAATTTACAAGAAGTGAATTAAAGAGAAAGACACATGATGAAAAATAAAACGGACTAAAAAATAGTTGAGACGGTTCTGGTAAAATAATAATTTATATTTAAAAGAGAACCGACTTCAGCTGACTTAAAATAAAAACAGTTTAGAAACCGTGTCAATATTTTCAGATATAACTTTTTTTATCTGATTTAATTAAGGTACAATTCAATTGAAAATTTTAGCGTATTCTTAATCTAATTTTTATTCTTTGCTATATTTTACAAATATATTTTAACTTTTTTATTTGTTTAATTATCTGGACCACTTTCTATAAATGTAATAAATCACGCTATATTGCATCCACACTCTATATGCTTCTGTGTACTGGTCACTCCTATATAACTTATTGGTCTATCATTTTCTGAATCACCCTGTACAAGTATAATTCAACTCAACACAATATTACAACAGTCCTGATATCTTTAAAACCACCCTGTATAAGTACAAATCCTCTCCACACTATTGATTCTTTCTATTTTTCTATTATTTAAATTATTCCTGTATACCAATGATTTTACTTCGCCCCATATGTCTAGTACTTATTCCATTTATGCAACTGCTCATGGTCTACCCTATGTAACAAAATTTTCACCTTTTTGAAACACATTTTATGACTATAAATTTACTCAGCCATTTATTTCAATCACCTGGTATATGCAACTGCTTCTAAAAATTTTGTAACCGATGTATATAATTATATTCCGTCCTACGTCCTATAATTCAAATATCCTAACTGCTTATGCTTAAATAACTAATTTTTGATACACCCTCAATAACAATAATTTTACCCACCCTTACTTCAAATACCTTGTCTAAGCAACCACTTATGTTCCAAAACTATATAACTTTTTAAACCGCTCTGTATAACTGTAATTATACTCCACCTTATATTTCAACCATACTGTATACTCAACAGGTTCTGACCATTTTTAAAGCCTTTTGTATAACTGTAATTATTCTCCGTTCTATAAAGTAAATATCCACTCTGTATAACTATAGTTTTGCTCCGCTCTTATTTCAACCACCTTGTATACGCAACTACATATGTGCGCTACCCAATACAATGTTTTTAGAACCACCCTGTATAACTAATTCAATTCCAACTTATATTTCAACCATCCTACGTATACAACTGCTTATGTACCCCCTAATATTACATGCACGCACACACCTTCAACCGTATTCCACACAGAAGAGATCGCCGTAATAACAAATTTTCAGTTTAATTAGCTAATGGAATATGTTCTGCAATTTCACGAGACGGTAACTTAACTTCGGTTCTAAAATAAACTGACTTCAAAAGCATCAAAATGAAAATTATTACAAACACCCTGTACGACATACTTTCATGGCATATCTTGACATTTAAACTATTATGAAAATTTGACATTTACCATGATGTTTACAGTTTTTGTGCATATATTTTTCAGATTTTCAGTAAAATGGAATGTTTTACGTTCTAGAAAAATGTACGGAATCAAGCTGGATCATATCTTTGTATAATACAATTTATAATATTCAAATTGCGTGAGCAGTTTTAGAGAAAACAGTGATGAACATTCATTGAAAATCGCTGAAATCTAGTCCCTTATATGCTTTTTTTCCGATTTTCTAGAATACCGTAATCTCATCTTATAGACAATTATATGGGACCTTTCTGTAATGTTCCTTAAAATAATGTTTAAATCATCAGAATTGGCCAAGCAGTTTTTGAAGAATCGCCCGACATACCTACACAAAAAAAAGTTGTAGACGAATTGATAACCTCCTCCTTTTTGGAAGTCGGTTAATAATTAAAAAGGTGAAAAAGAGATATACTGAACATTAAATAACAACAGATTATAGTGATAAAACTCCAGAATTGATAATAAAAATGAGAGGAGATAATACAAAAGAAAAAAGAAATGAAAAAGTTAAAGAAGTGTTGATAAATATGAATAAGAAATTATAAGATCAATAGATTGATAGAAAAAATACGAATAAGATACAATGTACCAAACAAAAAGAGAAATAAGTACTAGGGAAGTTAATAATACAATGAGATATTCAATCTCTGTTTCAATTTTTTTTAGTATAGGAAATTAATAACTATAATAAGTTTTAACCATCATCATAGGCGATTTCAATGCTAAAACGCTAAAGTGGAGAGCCGTAAACAGAGGAAATCTTGGCCTAGGCATAGCTAATGAAAGAGGAAACGTTCTGTTGAATTACCTCCAAAAGGAAAACTAATTCTACATAAACACATTTTAAACCGGAAACAGCGCAGATAAACTAGGGGAAGCCTTGATTTTAACACTAAAAACGATATGATAACCCCGAACAAGTACTATCTAGGAAGTTAACTCAAAGTGATTACGGCTAAAGTGATTTTTAACACCAAATGTAAAGAAATAAAGTATTGCACCCACATAGATTAACAATAACAAAATGAAACCAACAAACAGACAGGTTTCATACAAATGACTTAGACTATTCCTAGCATTTTGGAGTCTAAAGTTTTCAACACTTGTATTCTCCTCGTTGTCACCTATGGACTACAAACAATAACCCTGTCACTGGCAAAGGCGCTAACAGACTTCGGACAACTTAAAGGGCAATATCAAGACTCATGAAGGAATTCAGCATTCAGCCTCCGGGAGCTATATATGATATGAAGAGACCAGACAGCGAATGCGATGAGAGCTGCTGCATTGGACTGGGGTACGGCACGTAGCCAGACGATAAATGTTAGACAAGATATTTTATGCAGTGGAGACCAAGACTTCAAAAGACCATCGAGTGACTCACCAGAAGATGGATGGACAATAAAGACGCAGTGGGTTGAAACTTGTATCAAATATCTAAAGGCAGAGGAGAACTATGGAAAAATGTAGATACGTAATTGAGAGTTTTTGACTAACAATTCCTTGTACTTTAAGAATTCTTTGCAATTTTCCCTTGAAAAATAACTCGGAAAATATAAGAGCGTGTTCTAGTTATTTTCCAAAATCTAAACATCCCCCTTTTAAGGATTGAATGACTGCAGCACGAAGATTACCGATAGCTATGTTAGTTCTTTATTTAATTACCAAAAAAATACTAACTGTGTTTCCAGACACCGAATTTAAAAACTTCACAAAAAGAGGCTATGGTGTCTACACAGACCTGTCTTTACCAAACGAAAGATCATAATCACCAGAGAAACCGTCCCTTGAGGTTAACGATTATGCCGGCCAACTGCGAATAAGCATGCTGACCACACACGAACTAGCCAGACACAAGTGATGGCAACCATGGATCGGATGAAAACACGTTATAATCTCAATGCAAATGCAGTCGGGTTCCAAGAGAGAGAAAGTATGGCTATACATCCCCCAGAACTGGTCAAGAGAATCAATGACGTTGAATTCGCCGGAATCCGAGAGCTAAGATGAAGGTGGTTCATTTGGATCACTGGTTCTCTATCATAGAGAGGAATTAAAGGGGGCAATGTTATAACAGTTTATTTTACGCTGCCAAAATAGGAGACTTTCGAGATATTAAGCATCCTAAATAAAAACAATTTTGTGAATAAATCAACTGTAAAAACCATTCAAATAAAGAATGCCGACAAAAAAAGATATTTCAGAAAATACGACTGATGATAAAAAACTATTTAGAATCCCATTCCGGAATTAAAAAGTATACACGTTAGCGTACCAGAAACAGACAGACAACTATGTATAGTCTGTTTTTAAACCAGGAGGACTAAACATGAAACTCCCACTATAAAAGTAACTGGAAAATGCACTATATTTTTTGGCAACCAACAATACACTGCAGTGCAGGTGTATATCGTTTAAATTCTACGTTAAATACAGAAATTGTAGCAAAGAACACCAAGTTGGCAGAAAAATAACCAAGATTAGATCTTGCAACTCCTAAAAGTAAAACTGCTTTAAATACCTATGTGTTCTTCCATTTTTAACAACTAAATCTTACCAAATGTATTCATAATTTTAGATACAATACATTCTCATAGTTGCTTCATCAATTAATAATTCTTTATACATATTTAATATAGATTGCTTTTCAATTAAAGCTAAATCACCCAAATCTAACCGCTTACGTTTATATTTATACAAAAAGAATTAACAACTGATAATTATTGTTATAACACTTATAAATTCGGATAGTTGACATTTATGTCAAAATTTTAAATTATTTTCTTATGTAAAAGAGGCCTAGATACAGCCAAACACACATGTATGATTTTGGGCGGGAAATTCGAAACGGTACTCCTGGTTCAAAAACATAGTATAGCATCGCAGTGATCATCTGTTCAGTATGAATCATTGTTTTTTATGTAAAGTCGAACGTATTGTGATTTATTTTGGTCAAAAAAGAAGTTTATAGTGCGTGCAGAAATTTGTAAGTGAACCCAAAGATATACAGGGTGAGTTTTTTTTTGATGGTCAGTATGGGGATCTCGGAAACTAGCGGAGATAGCGCAATGATTAAATTGGGAAAGTTTGCAGTGTTACTGGCCCAATTTAATGCCACTTTTGTAAAAAGTCATGGTACTAGATATTTTGAAAAAACGAAATTCTGTCGATTTACTCAAATCCCTCTAGCTCCTTTGTTTTTGATTTTATAAAAAAGGTGTACATATCAAAATTGAAGGGAATTGTATCCCGAATATGATTGCCATGTCCTCGTTTGTGTGACAGCTGTCGTTTTCGAGATATGACACAAACTTATCTTTTTTTGAATGGAAACCATAGTTGGCTATGACCTCAAAAAATCGGATATTTTTAGAGCTTTTCAACGATATAATACTCGATATTCATAAAAATAACGGAGTTATGGATGTTTTTCTCTCTTATTTTCACTTTTAACGTAGATAGCCATGAAAAAGATTGTTTTCACTTTGACGTTTCCTCATTTGAGAGTAATTCCATTAGTAGTGCTGAACTGACAGTCAAAAGGTGTTATGGTCAGATGAAAACTAGATTTACTAACTGCGGTATGTTCAATAGACACAATGAGCACATCTGGGCTAAAGAAAACCCTTTCCATGTAGAACAAAGACGACCCCAGATAAAATTTGGTTTTAATGTTTGGTGTGGTATCATAGGGTCTACTATCCCAGGGCCTTTTATCTATAACGAATCACTTACTGGGAAGCATTTCTTACAATACACTTATCAAGACATGTTGCATAATTTGAATTTGAGAACTCATTTAGAAATTGAGTAGTTCCAACATGATGGAGCATCTGCTCATAACTCGTAATTAGTACGACAACACTTAGATAATATCTATCCAAACTCTTGGATAGGAAGAAATGGCCCACGCGAATAGCCACCCCGGTCTCCCGATTTGGCAGTTATAGACTTCTATTTATGGGGTGCGCTAAAAAACAAAGTATACAAAAGAAAGTATGAGACAGTTGGTGACCTAAGGGAGGCGGTATTACATGCAATTGAACAAATTGATAGACGGCCTGTGAGGAAAGTGGTAATGTCAATCTTAAAAATATGCAATTTTTGGCTAAATAACAATGGTGGACTTTTCGAACATAAATTGTAACCATTATTATGTACTTTAATTTCTTTAAGTTTTTAGTAAGTACCTACTTATTTAGTTTTTTCGTTATATCTGATATACCTAATAAAAAAATCGTTCAATGTTTTTAGGAATAGTTATTAATAAATCAATCTATCTCATGGCTAACTACGTTAAAAGTGAAATAAGAGAGAAAAGCATCCATAACTCCGTTATTTTTATGAATAACTATATCGAGTATTATATCATTGAAAAGCTCTAAAAATGTCCGATTTTTTGAGGTCATAGCCAACTATGGTTTCCATTCAAAAAAAGATAAGTTTGTGTCATATCTCGAAAACGAGAGATGTCACGCAAACAAGGACATGACAATCATATTCGGGATACAATTTCCTTCAATTTTGATATTTACACTTTTTTATAAAATCAAAAACAAAGGAGTTAGAGGGATTTGACTAAATCGACAGAATTTCGTTTTTTCAAAATATCTAGTAAGCCATGACTTTTTACAAAAACTCGAAAGTGTCATTAAATTAGGCCAGTAAAACTGCAAATCTTTCCCAGTTTAACCATTGCGCTATCTCCGCTAGTTTCCGAAATCCCCATACAGATCATCAAAAAAAAACTCACCCTGTATTATAATTAGTATAGTGGAGAGATCCCTATTTTCCTTGCAATAGTAGAGATACATTTCATTCTAAATCCTGAAATCTATTTCACTTCAGTAACCTGTATTTGATTCACAAAATAAAACTATTATTTAGATTAGACAGAGACCAATTCAGCACTGTTGTAGACTAGTATAAGTGCAATGGAGGCTGTCAGTGGTTTATGGTTTTCAGAATGTGAAAATTTGTTCTGTGAACTACTAGGACAGCTAGCAATTTACAATTGATAATGTTTTAACTCAATTTCTTTACAATCCTTACAATATCAGCCATGGGAGGCAGTCTTCTTCACCAAAAAATT
Source organism: Octodonta nipae (assembly GCA_034190945.1). Classification (NCBI taxonomy): domain Eukaryota; kingdom Metazoa; phylum Arthropoda; class Insecta; order Coleoptera; family Chrysomelidae; genus Octodonta; species Octodonta nipae. The sequence goes on from CM067223.1 coordinate 58,527,295, forward strand.
ATTTATTGTTATAGGGTACAACAGCAGTGTATCAGTGGTTACATCATAATGGATAAAGTAATCATATTCATATTATTTTGGGAGGTATGATGATCTATCTGAAGCATGTTTGGGGAAACATATTTCAAGTGGAAGATGGAAGTCTACAGTAAATTATTGATCAGTTTATTGAAGTAAACCAGATTTTAGAGCTACTAATTTACATTCTACAACACTGAAGATAATAAAAGTGTCAGTTACAGGTTATTTAGTTTTGTTTGTTCGCTGCAATTTTCTCTTCTCAATTCTATTCTGTACTCATAACAGATAATTATTTGAATACATATCTCATTTATAAAATTTTTGAGAAAAAGTTACCTACAAATTGGTCCAGCAACCTTTATATCTATAAATAATTGTACACTTTCTGTAAAAATGTATGTTAATCTTGAATATTTTCACTTTTTCTTCTTTTATTTGTTAAAATACTGAGAGTGACAATTCATATAATTTTGTTATTAGGTAACACATAATTTATAGAGTACAGAATGGATGAGATGCCAATACTCATACCATTCATTTTTATGGATAATAATTTTCTTTTATACAGACAACATTGTAAAGTTCTGTACTCTACTTATAGTAATAGATTCAACATGCTTAAGATGGGCAAACCAACTGTTTAAAACCCCAATTGAGTTTATGTCATTGGGAAGCCAAATCTTTTTAGCTGAATATGAAGATTTTCACTGACTCATACAATATTATTAATTTCACACAGAACCAAATTCCTTCTGTCAAACTTAGGGGCATACCCCGCTTTTAGTTGATGAAAAAGCGAATTAGAAAAAAATTGTCTTTTAGAGGGCAAATCCGAGAAAAAATTGTACTACAAAAAGGAACAAATCAGAAAAAATGTTGGCCTAGGTGAAGGCAAGTCAACAAATTTACGGGAAGTTTTTAAGGCTGACAGCAAATTATTCAGGTCACTTTAACTCATAAACCACTTGATTTCTACTAACTATAATGGGTCATTTATGACATTTTGCTTTTTTCTAACATCTGGTGTAGTTTGTGAGGTATTGGAATTGCATAATATTTAATCTTTCATAGCTGTTTTTAACAACTTTGTGGCATCATTAAATGAAAACTTGTAACAAATTTACTAATCAATACTTGTGTTTTACAATTATTAAACAACATTTTTAGTTGTGCCCTTTAGAGTACCAAAATTGTGTAAAATATAACAACAAGCAATAAGTTTGTCATTTTAACTATACTTTTTAATAGAGATGGGCAGGTCCGGATGAACACGCATGTCCGGACCTGCATCCCTAGTGTTAATGATGGATGTACATCCGACAGCAATTCGGGTACAGATCCGCGGACCTGTCGGAGTGGCAAGAAACGCATGCAATGAACGCTACTGAATATAGTTTTAGAGATGTGTAGGTTCGAAAGGACACGAATCCTCGGACCTGTATGAATGAAGGATGTACATCGTTACCGATCGGCGGAACCACTTGTTGATATTATACGCGGGAGCGGCATCGAAACATGCCATGATAGACCAATCAATAGAGATTTTTTTGTCCAAAAAATACTATCAGGATACTGCCTGTGCCATCACATTAAGAATGATTTCTAGTGATATTTTGCTACCTTTTCCACTCGCAACTATGGTTTTTTACTTTATTGTAAACAATTAAAACAAGAAAATTGCGTTTTTTTTCGGTGCATGTTTATAAAATGAAAAATAATAAACTAATCTCAATGGTGTCAACAGGTGAATTGTAAAGCATGGAAATACCAATGAAATGAGCCCAGGATCGATCCGATAAGATCTTTAGTAACAGAGAAAAACAAAATATACTGGAAAATTTAGCGGTTTTCTATATATTATCATAACTCCGTCACTATCGAAGTTGTAGAACTGGGCTTGTGGGAATTAATAGTAATTGGTATCTACCTTACGCGTGACTAAAACAGGCGCTATCGGTTTACTAGTTTTAGAATAATTGCTATCTGAAGTTTTTAGTCCCTATTCTTGCAGTGTGTCTCCATGCGACATGGATCGTCAAATATCAATTCAGAATAGAGATGTTGAAAGTAGAGGTATCATTCTACAACACCTCTATTTTCATTTTTCATTAAATGTCTGTGTAATATACGAAAAATGCTAACAAAAATGACCAAAATTTGGTGAGCGTATGAATGTGTTCGAGTAGTGGGGGGAACACGGTTCTTGAGGGGAACTGCTAACAATAATTATTATCGATAGTAACTGTCACTCTGACAGATGGTGAAAGAATTTAATCGTTAAAAAACTTCTATACAGAGTGATTTGTTCGATTTTATTATATCAAATGAGAACTGTTTGTTTATTAATATATTTATATGTAAATGGTTTCTCGGAAACGTTTTTCCTTTAATTTGTGGATTTTGGGTTTACGGAACATCGAAGGAGAGCGATTATTAAAGAAATTCTTACTTGTGAGGATTTTAAATATTAAAACGATCTATGTCTGTGCCTCTACTGTATATTACTATACGCTTCCCCTCAACAACCGTGTTTCCCCCACTCCTTGGATACATTCATACGCTCGCCAATTTTTTGTCATGTTTGCTAACATTTTTCAGATATTTCACAGACATTTAGTGAAAAATGAGAATAGAGGCTTTGTAGAATGACACCTCTACTTTCAACAACTTTTTTCAAAACTGAAATTTGATTATCTATGGCGCATAGTGCAAATGCAAAAATGCAAAAATAGTGAACAGAAAACTTTATATCACAATTGTTCAAAAACTAATAAACCAGTAGTGCCTGGTTTTGGCATATATAAAATAGATGTAAATTACTATCAGTTGCTACAAGCCCAGTTCTACAGCTTCTAAAGTGACGAAGATCCGATTTTTTTTTAAAAATCCTATATTTTTCCGTGTTTTTTGTTTTTCCCTGTTACTAATGATCCAATCGGATCGAGCCTGGGCTCATTATATTTGTATTTTCATGCTTTACAATTTACCTTTTGACACCATTGAGATTAGTTTATTATTTTTAATTTTATAAACATGCTAAGAAAAAAATCGTAATTTTCTTGCTTCAATTGTTTATAACAAAGTAAAAAACCATAGTTGCGAGTGGAAAACATAGCAAAATATAGCTAGGAATCGTTGTTAATGTGATGGCACAGTCGGTATCCTGGTAGTATTTTTTACACATTATCAGTTAATTTTTGCTCTATTGATTGGTCTATGAGTGGTACTGAATCAATGATAGCGGACTGGGAACTGCGGATTGGAGTGAGGGGAACAGTATTACCTATAGTTTGATCGTATACAATTATTGTTGGTTCATGGTTATATATTTTTCTCGTTTTAGTTGTCAAATTGGCTATTTTTATTTGTAATTATTATTTTTGATAAATCATTATCGTTTTCTCGTAATTTTATTATATAAAAGGTAAAAAACAACAATTCAGCGCCATAATGCTTTGCTAGCAGTATTACAATCCAACACTCCGCTTGCAGTCCGACTCCGGTAATCACGGTTAGACAACCGGACCCATATGGGTCCGACGGACACGGGTCTTGGATGTACATCTTTGGAACTGGATGCATATCCGGATCCAACTCCGAATTATGAGCGGACCTACCCATCTCTACTTTTTAACCGACTTCCAAAAGGAAGAGGTTATCAATAAGTCGGATCGTTTTTTTTATGTATGCTCAGTGATTATTCAAAAACGACTTGGGCAATTTTGATGATTTAAACGGTTTACCAGACTAAAAAACAACAGTAATTAATTAATAAATGTAAACTGTTTTCTCTAAAACGGCTCACCTATTTGAATATTAAAATTAAATTAACTATAATGTAAAACATACCGTTTTTCTGAAAATCGTAAAAATATTTGCAAAAAAAAATGGTAAACATCAATGTACATGTCAAATGTTCATCATAAATATCTAGCTTAGATGTCAAGATATGCCATGAAAGTATATCATACAGGGTGTTTGTGAAAAGAACATTTTTTTGGTGAGCAATCATTTCTATACGGTATATGGTAGTAGGTGTGTGCGTGCATTGAAATTCAAGCAGCAAGCAATGTGCGCGGTGAAATGTAGTGAGAAGTAAAATTACAGGTGGGTTCAAAAAATTTCACAAATAAGTGTGATATTGAGTGGTACATAAGCAGTTCCTTCCATATATAGGAAGGTTGAAATATAAGTTATACAGGGTGGTTCAAAAAATGTTGTATTGGGTGGCACATCAGTAGTTGCATATACAAGGTGGTTGAAATAAGAGTGAAGTAAAACTATAGTTATACAGAGTGGATAAAACTCAAAAAATGGTTAAATAAGCATATGCAGTAAGGATATTCGAGTTATAGGGAGGCAGGTTCAAAAAATGTTAGAAGCAGTTGTATATACAGGATGGTTGAAATATAATGTGGAGTGAAATTATAGTTATACAGGGTGATTAAAAAAATGTTGTACAGTGTGGAACATAAGAAGTTGCTTATATTTGACATATGCGGTGAAGTAAAATTATAGGTATACAGGGTGATTTAAACAATAGAAAAATAGGGTGGAGAGGATTAATACTTATACAGGGCATTGGCAACATTATGTAGAGTTGAATGTGTGGATAATATAAAAAAATACAAATCAGATAAAAAAATAAATGCACAAACCTAAATAACCTGGTATGGACCACATACAATAGTGTCAATGATGAGTTCAAAGAAGTAAGGTGATAAAAACTAAATCATGAAGGGTTTTATATCAAACTCAAAGTTTCATAGTTTGTGCATGTCCAAGAGGGCAAAGTATATTTTAGTTTCAAGAAGCCACTTTATTGCTATGCCACAAAAGTAATATAAAACTCAACTTTTGGGGGCTATACATTGACTTTTGTTCTGAAAGTTCAGAACTATCTAATGGCAGTTTCAAAAAATTTAGCAGAAAGCCATTTTCATACTATGTCTAAAAAGGCAAAACTATCAGAGTTTATATCTTTGAAGAACTTTAATACTTGAGTCTTGAACTGTCAAATGGTAAAAATCTGAGTAGAATAGATTAAAGCCACTTTCTTGCTGTCACATAAGGGGTAAAAAAACAATTTTGAAGGGTTATATAGTAACAAATTCACATCATGCTAGTTTTGTAAAATACTTATTTTGTTCAATTTTCTAGTAGGAAGACACATCACTCTAATCTTTGTTTAACACGTTTTGCAATAATTTGTTTGATTTAGATTCGCTGAACTCACAGAATATTCTTTATTAACAATTAACAGAATACTCTTTATTAACAATTAATGCTTTGCTACCAATAAAATATAACTGAACTTACTGTTTGAAATTTGTTGAATTTTCAGCTCTGCCAAGGACAGTTTACTTGAAGTCTCTTGTAGCTGTTGCTGTAAATTCAAATTCTCTTCCATAACTTTTTTTAATTTTTCTCTCACTTCAAGTAAATTCTGGACAAGTTCTTCCTTTTGTTCCCTAAGATCATCACATTCAATTTTAACTTTCAAAAATGTTTCACTGTGCTCTTTTTCAGCATTCACATTTCTTAATTTTTCTGCTTTTAATGTATTAACTTCATGCTCCAGATCTGCTACTCTAGATCTTGATGTTTTTAATCTTGCCTGAAGTTCTTCACATTCATTGTTTTTCTGTTTACAGGTTAATTCTAGCTGACTTATAGTAGCAGATAATTCAGTTTTTTCTGCTACCAGCAAACCCACAGTTTGAATATGGCATTGGAGTTCTTCTTTCAGTTTGCTGACTTCAGAAGTTATCTGCAGCTGACACTGTTCATCTTGAAGTTTTCTATCATTTTGAGATTGAGCAAGTTTAGCTTGTAATTCTTGTAACAATAACTTTTGCTGTTCTGATTTTAATTTCTCTTGTTCTAACAGTGATGCTAGCTCTAAATTCCGCTTTTCCAAATCAGTTATTGAATTAGAATATTGACCAAATTCTGGTTCTATAGCTTGGGCCATTTGATTAGATAACTGTTGCAAATTCTCAATACTTGACAGAGACACATCAATATTTGTGCAAATGGGCTCATTTCTGACATTATGGCTGTTTTGTATTCCTGTTTCTTCAGAATTAGCTGAAAGAATGTCACAGAAATCAGTAATATTTTGTGTGTTACTTTCTGCTTGCCTATTTATTTCAAGAATTTCATTTCTTTTAATTTCTGGATCATCTATAGAAAGGCTGTCTTGGTGTGGATGAAGTATCTGTTGTGTTTCTGCCAGAAAACTTGGTTGATTTTGTTGAGAAAATAAAGAATAATTTGATACTAAAGGAACTTCTGCTCTTGGAGTTTCTACAACATTTGAAACCATATTCTGAAGATAGGTTGTCTGAGGTGAAGATGAATTTAAATAATCAAAAACATTTGAACTTTCTGTAGAAACCTGACCAGTCATATCACCAGATAAATTGTCAAAAAACATTACAGGGTGTTGAAGATTTCCATAATTGTTATTGTTGAAATAGTTTGGCAACTGATTCTCATTATTAAGTGTATTACTTTGTGATATACTTTCAACATTGTCATTTACAGAACTATGTGTGGAACTTGTTAAGCTTTCAGCTGGTGTTTGATTTGCATTACAATTTTCATTAGTTACCTCCAAAGATTGATGTTTTTCTGAAATATTTCTTTTCTTTTTCAGTTCTTGTAATTCCTTAAACTAAAATTCAATGTAAAGTATATAGTGTAAAATTTACTAGACTTGCTTACCTTTTTCCTAGAATTAGATAACTTAATTTTTTGAGCCCTAGCTGAATCTGGAATATCTGCCATGGTTAGTTTTTATTTTATTATTGTGACGTTTGAGTAAGGTTACTGACGTGTGACATATTTGTCATTAGTGACATATATGACATAGGCCGTACATATCCAACGCCAGTACACTCCAGGATTGCTTGATCGGTGTAAATAAATTTCGACCAAATGTTACGTAGACATCGGTCCTTGGCACCTTTTACTTGAAGCATTTTGTGAGATGCGACCCATGCGACCACTCGATACTGGATTATTGACTAGTGTGCGGTACGACTCATATAAGTGCCTTAACTTACGTTAAGAGCCACATGAGTTTCATAGACAACCAAGCAAATTGGTATTTTTCTCTTGGTGAAAAAATCAGTCTTTATGAGGATATTTTCATGGATTAGATTCTTTATACATAGCAGAAATTTGATGGGAAGTTTAAAAATTAGAATAAACGGATATGTATGATATTAATGTATATTTTGTATGGTATAACTATACAAATGAAGCAGTGAAATATGAAAAACAAGAGGTAATTAAAAAAATCATAGTAAAAAAAATAAGTTTAGGTACGATGCGAATTTGCATAAATATCATTAAAACTAGAAAGGCATAATCCCGGACATATTCTGAATTACTTATCGGCTTCACTATTTGTCATTGTTGTTTGAAGATTTTTATAACAGCCTGTACATTCCTTCTTTTTGTTGTCTGATTCAAGTTCAGTTGAACTATATATTCGTTTCGGTGTCCGGGGTTTAGGAATCTCGACATCATTGTTTATATATGGTCTAAGGTTTTTGGTATAGAGGGGCCAAATCAGAAATTTTCTGTAAATATAGATACAAATGTGCATTTAATGTATTAGCTACTAACTAAAATAAATAGATGTAGACTATATATCACCAATAATGAAGCGCCAATAATAGGGGAAGAACAGCTGAAATCCTGGCGACACCCTTGTTCAAAAAACGCAGGTGACTACCTCAGTGAACCAGTTAACTATGGATTATTTATTATTAAGCCTTTACCAGGTTTTCAATAAGCTTGATAAGTATTACATAATTAGTAATGAGTCTTATCTGAAATAGTTTTCACCCACATTCTCCAAATTATTCACAGTTCAACATTTCTGAATAACAGAAAACCTATCTCTTGACATAATTTTTAAAATAAATTTGTTATGAAAGAGTGGATTTTTTGACAAATACACGTTATTTTGGATACATTCACGATGCCCATCACTAATATCATGGCTAAAAAATGTTTCATATCTTCACTGGTTTCCATTCTTTTACCCTAGAATAGAATTGAACATTTTCCTTTGGTTCAAGTGCAAATTGATTAGTTAACTGAAATATTTGGTTGGTGTATTTTTAAAAATACCATTAACAGGACAAGTTGTTTTATTAGAAGTTACCTCCCTCAATTCGTCTTCTAAATCGCTCATTTCCGTATTTACCTCACTTTCATCACTAGCAGAACCTTTACCACTTATTGGACATGAACTTTATCTTAAATTATCTGAATCCTCGCTAATTCAACGGAACTTAGAACTAATTCGCTAACACGGGAACTCATAATTTTATTAAATATTTAATCAATATTCCTCCACTAAACACTTTATTCTAGCTGACTTCATGAGCTACATTTAGAAGTATTGTGGCTCGCATCTAGGCTTGTATTTGTCCGGAAACACAGTTGATTATTTTGTTAAACATACGGCCAACCCCAGAGTGGGGTACAGCATACATTCGGCCCGTACGTTTTTATTCCGTAACAACTTTCTAAAAGTAGTTTTGATAGTTTCGGTACAAATAATTTTGAAAAATATGGAAAAATAAGAAAGCTATTGAAATTGAACTGTAGCGATCATTTTTTATCAGTTAAGCGCAGCGTAATGCTATTCTTAATACCGCTTGTCCGTTTGAACAGCGTGTTCAGGTGAAAGTATCTGTGGAGCGTCTTGGATAAAAGCCTAGTGGACGAGAAGTCGGGGAATAGCGGAAGATGGCGGATATAGCAGGTCACCTAAGGGAGATGCTGAAAGCATATATTTTCGAGGACGAGGTGGGTGCACGAAGGGGACTTTTCGTAAGGTGCGGAAGGAAATCGTTTTAGGTAGAGGAGGCCTGAGAATACAGTTGGCTGTGTGAGCTGGACAAGCGGTTAGGAGTATTGATAGAGGGACGAAGAGTCGGTCTCCGGAACTGAGATACAGGAGTGTGAAAAAGCTCCTGAGCTTACGGATATAAAGTATACGACACGTGCTGATCAGGGAATGGGGAAGTGTCAGGGTTAAGCTGAGTAAGTGTTGTAAAAGGGGAGGGGTAGACAGTAAGTCTGTGGAGATGATGGAACGATTGTTATCCCTGGAGTCAAGAGCAGTAAAGAACCGGTAGTGGTGACGGAAGGCAACGACTTGACGATATTGTATTTGGAGTTAGCGTACTGTTCCAGATAAGGATAGCGAGATCACAGTAAGAAGCATGTAGTAATTTCAAGTGCAATGCGTCTAAAACGATACATATAAAAATTATACATTACGTAAATAATAACAATTCATTCATTGAAACTAGACCAATGTAAGGTATTAGATACATTATCACAAGTTGTTCTTCTGCTGCTACACCAACTGAGATGCTAGCAATTGAAATGTGGTAATCTACAAATAAACAAGTTAAACGTTAATTAGTAGTTATTCCTGGCACTAATGTTAGCAGAGTGCTGGATTACAGAATAAAAACCAAAGGTTCTTTTAAACAACCTTTTTACTTCTTTACCTGTTGACGCTATGTTATGAATAACGGTCAGAGAATTTCATTATTCTGGTCACTTGGAACTCAAATGCATTTACTACTGTTATATACTCCGTGGGTTCAATTAAAGTTTAAAAAACTAATTTTCACTCTCATTTTCTAGAAACCTTTAGGTTCGTTCCTTCAACCGATTGTCGACCGATCGGCAATTGGTTAATGCATCGGTACATGAACCGTTTATTGCGCAACTCGATGCATGTACCAGTCGGTGGCTGCACCACCGATTCTACCCTGAAGCCGGTGATCGAAATTACCGCACATTAACTGGTTGCAAATCAATCCCCGTGTCACTTGGAACACGAAACTAAACCGTTCACTGAACGGTTATTGTTTTGAAGGAACGCTATTTTTCTTGTGCGCAGGTACGCGACCGTTGTGTATCGGTTATCTAGGCTGAAGGAACGAACTTTTTATTTACATCAAATATATACAACAGCTGATTCGAATATCACAATAATAACAATAATAACGCAACAACTCTTCGCCGTCTCACACTTGCTCCTTTTAAAATCAGCATCGACAACTCTTGTACAATCGATTATCAATTCTACAGCTGCCGAGTCATTTCGAGAACAATTTTTTTGTCCTAAAAGCGATCGATGTCGTACTGGAATGAAACCAGGGCCGGCTTAGGGAAATTTCTTTACACCGCCCTCCCCCTCTTTAATTCTGATCGACATCCTCTCCATGGTAGGGAGCGAGTCGATCTAAATGGACCACCTTCAACTTAGCCTTGGGGTTTCGACGGATCCGGTAGACGACCCATCCCAGGCGGGTGTAAGTTTTGGGGATTTACCCTTGCTCCGTTGGGTGTTGTACAGTCAGACTTTGTCCCTCTCTTGGAACCCGACTGAATTGGCCTTGAGGTCGTATCGCGTCTTCATCCGGCCACTGGTGGCCAACATCTGCGTTCGGGCTAATTCGTGTATTGCCAGCATGTTATGTCGGATCTGGTCGGCATAATCGTTGATGTCTTGGGAAGGTTCTTCGGGAGCCAAAGGCCAAATTGCAGGGTAATCGCAGCTCTTTTCCGCATAAGATCCTGGCTGGAGTCAGGCCTGTACTATTATGTACGGCTGAGCGATATGCCAACAGGAATAGGGGAATCTGCTCATCCTAGTCACGCTGGTTATTGCTGACGACCTTGGATAGGTGTTGTTCCAAGGTCCTGTTGAATCTTTTCACCATTCCGTCTGACTGTGGGTGCAATGGTGTTGTACTCGTTTTCCTGATCCCCAACATGGTGCAGACCTTCTGGAATACATTTGATTCGAAGTTACGTCCCTGGTCTGAAGGTAGTTCCATCGGGGCGCCAAACCTGCTGAATAGTTGTTCTACTAGCAGCGTCGCTATCTTGGTTGCCTCTTGGTTGGGTATCCATTGCGACCAGAATGTATTTATTCCCCTTCTCAGACTCGGGAAACGGACCGGCGACATCGATGGCTATTCTCTCAAATTGGACGCACACATTGTACTGCTGCATTCTGCCCTTGGCCCGGGTCTTCGGGCCCTTACCGGCTGCACAGGTGGCACATTTGAGGCACCAAGCTCTGACGTTTTTGAAGTAATTCACCCAGTAGTACCGCTGGCGAACTTTGTCTAGGGTTTTGTTCATGCCCAGATGGCCCCCGGTAATCCCATCATGTACTTCGGTATTGGTACCTTTTTCTTAGGAACTACCAGTTGGGTAAATCCTCTACTCTTAGGTCTCACCCATAACGCAGCCGCCGGAGTTCTAGCTACCTATTGCCTGGGTGCCCCTCTCGTTTTGAACAAGAAGTTCTTTTCTGGTGACGCAGTCTTCATACTCGGATTTTTGATGAAGATAGTCTTCGGCGTCCGTCTTCAGTTTCGCTCTAGGTCTTCTGGAAGGGCATCCACAAACGGCCGGCACGGTGTACCTTGTACTCTCCATCCACCTGATTGTCAGGTGTCCATGTCCAGCAGCCATTTGAGGGCTCTTCATTAAGAAATAACGACCATAGAGGTATTTGTGGAAATGGTCTACCGCCCTTATTATTGCAAGAAGTTCTTTTCTGGGATAATTTCTTTCCGGATGGCCCGATCACCCTCTCTTCACCATCTTGCACCTGGGATAGGATGGCCCCCAAACCTGTGTTGCTGGCGTTGGTGCCTAAAATGAACTTGCCGGACTGTGTAGGAAATGCTAGGACTGGGCTGGAACATAGTGCTGCCTTCAGTCGTCTGAATGATGTCTCGCAATCCTGATTCCAAAGGAAGGTCTCTTTCTCAGTGGTCTGCCGAAGTAGAGGTGCGGCAATGGTGGAAAATCCCTGAACTAATCGCCTGTAGTAGGAACAGAGGCCCAAGAAGCTTCGGATTTCATGCTTGTCTCTTGGGACTGGCCAATCACGGATGGCTTCTATCTTGTCCACGTTGGTGCGGATTCCTTACTCGGAACCGACGTGGCCCAAAAACTCTTCTTCTTTTTGGAACAAGGAACACTTCTTTGGGTTGAGTCTCTCAGGTTCTCGTTATTAATTCAGGAGAATACTTCGCCCGCCCAGGTTCTTCAGATGGTCGTCGAATGTCTGACCCATGACTAGAATGTCGTCGAGGTATACTAAGCACGTCCTCCATGTTAACCCGCTCAGGACATACTCCATTAGCCTCTCGAATGTTGCGGGAGCATTACATAACCCAAAGGGCATGACCGTGAACTGAAACAGCCCTTTACTAGTGGAGAACGCTGTCTTCTCTCTGTCGTTTTCGTGCAGCCCAACCTGCCAATATCCACTCTTTAGATCTAGTGTGGAGAACCAACGGGAGCCTGCTAGTGTGGTCAGAGTGTCATCAATTCGGGGTAGTGGATAGCTGTCTTTCTTGGTGACGCCATTCAGCTTTCTGTAATCCATGCAAAATCGGGGGTCCCATCCTTCTTTTTAACTAGCACGACGGAAGCGGACCACGGGCTGATGGATGGCTCAATAACTCCAGTTTGTAACATGGACTCGATGTTTTCCTCGACTGCCTGTTGTGGCCCCAATGGTAGTCGCCTAGGTATTCTTATGGGTTGAGCCTTCCCGGTATCTATTCGGTGCTGGATGCTGTTGGTGCGACCGGTAGTTCCATCTTCACTGTTAAAAATTTGCCAGTGCTTTGTGATAAATTGCTTGGCATTCTTCTGTTTTTCTGGTGTCAGGTGTGTCAAATGGTCAGCAAACTGTTGTAGGATTCATGTAGAGGATCCACTTACAGTATTCGAGAGAAATTGTACAATACGCTTTATTTTCTGTATAATCTTAATTTTTTCAGCATAGTTACTGAGTTTTTAGTCCGTTCAGATTTAATCCGTTTAGCTTTTGCATGGCCAGTGACAATAGTACTAATAATATTCATTATAGGCTTTTAAACGTTTTATTTTTATTTGTATAGACTGTATTTCTAACATTATACAAAATCAGAGTGCTTTGTTCTCAAAAATTACCTAACATTTTTGATGTACAATTCTATACACAAACTCGGCACCCGCCATTTTTATTTTGATTGAAACAGGGGCGGATCCAGGCACGTGCTTCCGGGGGGGGGGGCGATTTCATGCTTCAGTGGGGGCGATTTCATGCTTCAGTGGGGGCGAACCTGTACTAAAGTTACCTAAATATAATTTTAAACCCACATTTCTTGGGCTACTATATTAAAAATAGCATTTGTGGGATTTAAACCCATAGAAGTTACCTTTTCCTAAGCGCTTGCAGTTAAGATTACCTCGTTTTAATATTAAATTCACTAACTTTGAGTCTCTCGGTGGGGGCGATATTACAGTGGTGTCAGGTGTGGGATTTATTTGTGAAACTAGTGAAAAATAAATAGACTAACGATATTTAAAGCAGTGAATTTGATCCAATTGAAAGTGACTGATTTAAAAAAAGAACTGGAGGAAAGGGTTTTATAAATTAGTGGGAAGAAAAGTGAATTAATATAACGGTTACGAGATGCTCTAATAAATGAAAGTAACAATCCCGATACTTATTTGTTTGAAGTTTCTGGCAATGGAGACATGAGTGTGCTATTAAAAAAATGGAAAAAAAGAGTTTAAAAGAAACATCGCAAGACAAGTTGCTAGAAAATTCTAAGACTTTAGAAGACAAACTACTAGAAAATTCTAAAAACTTGAAAGAAGCGTTGCAGGAAAATAATAAATCTCTAGAAGACAAATTAGTAAAAAAGTCTAAAACCCTAGAAAATAAATTGCTCGAAAATTCTAAAACCCTGGAAGACAAGTTACTGGAAAATTCTAAATCCCTAGAAAAAAATTTGAAGTGGCTCTTGCAGTAAAAAAACCCCGAAGGACAAGTGGCCAGGTGGATTGAGCGGTTGCAAGAATTCGACTTTGAGAGTCAACATCGAGCTGGAACAAGCCATAAGAATGCTGATGCCCTGTCGAAGAGACCATGCCCTGCTGACTGCAAACATTGTCAGCGAGCTGAAGAAAAAGGTGCTGTTCTCTATAGAACTCCGCCCTCGATGACCATTGGCAATCCGCGGAGATCCAAAAAGACCAGAAATGAGATCCAGATTTGAAAGAGGTTATCCAGTGGAAGGAAGAAGACCGCAAACTTACGTGGCAGGAGATTTCCCAATACTCTCCAATCATAAAGTCGTACTGGGCTCAGTGGAACTCCCTCATCCTGGAAAATGGACTTCTGAAGCGCGTCCTAGAAACTCCAGAGAAGGAAAACGACAGAAAACAGATTGTAGGTCCCAGAAATAGGAGACCAGAGGTTTTACGAGAACTACATGATGGTACAACTGGAGGACATCTAGGAGTAACGAAAACCCTGGGGAAGTTGAGAGAACGCTTCTAATGGGTAAACTGCCAAGTGGATGTCAAGGACTGATGCGGGAAATGTACTGTTTGTGCAGCAAGTAATGGGCCTCAAAAGTGACCAAAAGCTCCCATGAAGCAATATAACGTGGGAAGTCCATTCGAAAGAATAGCCATTGATGTTGCCAGTCCATTTCCTGAATCCGACTCTGGAAACATGTACATTGTGGTGGTGATGGACTATTTCAGTAAATGAGCAGAAACGTATGCCTTGCCGAATCAAGAAGCCTTGACCGTTGCTGATGTCCTTATTAAGGAATGGGTAAGTCGTTTTGGAGTTCTCTTGGAGTTGCACTCAGACCAAGGTAGAAATTTTGAGTCTATTCTTTTCCAAGACGTCTGCAAACTCTTGAAGATAAAAAACACGGACGACAGCATTACACCCGCAATTCGATGGAATGGTAGAACGGATGAATAGAACCGTTAACCGCCATTTGTCAAAAGTAGTCTCTGACCACCAAAGAGACTGGGACCAGTACCTTCACTTGTTTCTAATGGCATATCGTTCGTCTGTTCACGAGTCCACGGGTCAAACCCCGGCAAACATTATTATGGGACGACAGTTACGACTACCATGCGATTTGACATTTGGCTGTCCCCCAGAAGTCACTGCAGGTGAAGACTATGTCAGCCAGTTACCTCGAAAGATGGACGACATACACCAACGAGTCCGGTTAAATATCGAGAATGCCAGTGCCCGAATGAAGGAAGCCTATGACATCAAAGCCGAGGGCGGGGAATTCAAAGATCTTGGGAGGGGCCTTACCAAATTGTAAAGAAGATCAACGATGTTGTCTACATGACGGCGAAGTTGACCAAGCCCAAATCCGCAGCATTCTACCACCCAATGACGAGATAAGCTTCGAACAGTTTATGGCACTGTACTCTAATGGGCAGAAAGTGCAGCACGACGTGACCACAGAGGAACCCCGAGACCTGTTTGAGGTGCCCATAGAATATGCCCTGGCTTATTGTGTGGCTCAAGATTGCCAAAAAGTATGGTCAGTTCCAGAAGCTACGGGAGCAAGATCCAGTGGTAGGGAAGGTCTTTCATCTCGAAGATAAACAAAAAGTGGGTACCAGAGACTTATTTTATTTGATAACGAAAACATTCTCGCAGGACAAACCAACATACAGCGATCTTTGGAAGACTGTGGTAGAATTGAGGAATGTGATGATGGAGAAGAATCTGATGAAATTGGCGGTTCCAAAAATAGCCTGCGGGTTGGATGGACTGAATTGGAGGGTGGTGAGAACTATGATGGAAACTATCTTTCGATTCAATGGTATCGACATCCAGGTATGCTGTCTCAATATTCGCAGCCCAGATTCGAAGACCGTTGACTGTTACTTCCATCAAACTTCCCGTTGTCGAAATGGAGAGTCCTGCAAATATCGTCACAACAGGAAGGATTTTAGGACATACTGGGACGAAATGGTCTTAAGGAGGGGGCAATGTTACGAGAATTCATCCAACAGCTGGTGCAATCGGCCATCAACCAATTCGTGGAAGGGACGTTATTCCGATACTTCTGAGAATCCGAAATGTTTTGTCTCTCAACAGGCCGACCGCTGCCGTTACTGAGAATTCCCTTAAGGTTTCCAGAACACATGAAAGAAGTTTCCCGATGGTTCGTTGACTTGCCAGAATAATTCCGAGAGAAATATATAAATGCGGACAGCTGGCGATGGATTCATTCAGTATTCGTCGGTCCTATTGTTAAGTTAAGATAAATTGTAAATAGCTGTTGTGAATATAAATTATGTTAAAGTAGTGGAAATAAATTAGAGTGAGTTGGACTGTGTTTTTAATTAAATCCAAGAACTGAACTGAACCCGAGTGTTAAAATAAAAACATTTGAATATTTTATAAAACATTTGACAATGTAATATTGGCCTTTTGGCTATTTGCTCATCCTGTTTAGATAAGTGCGATTAATAATGAGCATTAAAAAAAAGACTTCCACCTGACCAAGTAACTATGTGATCCAAATTCCCCACAGTTATAACTCCCTTATAACAATGTAAAATGTATTTTGATATTTAGGATATGGCTAAAATTGTATTCTGATGAAGCTAGTCAACTGCCCGAAACAATTAACAATATTTAATAAATTAACACAGTGTTTTGGTTTTAATATAAATATTGATTTATCTTTACTCAATTAATAAGTAACATTAAAATTCAGTAAAGGACATAACGATGTAATGTAATTCTTGCCACAAATTAATTCATAAGGATTATATTTATGTGTTTAAATTACCTCTAGACATATCTACCCAATTTTAATTTTTGAATCGAACAAATTATTATGGTATTAATATGATATTGAAGATAAAATTTTTTACTCACACGCCACTGGTAAGTAACGTCATGAAGGATAATCTCTTTGTTTACATAATAATGTTTCTATCACTGTTGTTTACAATAGTTCCTTTTCTATATGTTGGAAGCAAACAAACCTCTGTATTGATATACGAGATTACCCCACTACTAGGTATAATGTCTAAGTAGGTACTTCTGGGGAAATAACACCACAATTTAAAGAAAATTGCTGTATACATAGAAAAATGTACTGTACATTGTTCTATGCTTAGTCTTACCACGACATTTGTACATGACAGGCTATATATCATGGGCTATATCTACTACTACCTATAAGAACAATAAGAAAGTACATCACACATCATGTGACCAGAACTCTTAGATCATGTGTCACATCTCTTGTGTTTGATCTGTGGTCACATCATGTCACATGTTTGAACCATATGGCACATATTGGATACAATCTGACAATCTAATAGTAAACTTAAACAACTGCTAAAATTATGGCTAGAAGTATTCCAAAAGGTTGGATAGGTTGTCCGAAAAATGCTAATCATTTGATAGCATCAAAATTTATGACACTTAAAACACCTTTGTGTGACACTTACGATAGACGATTACAGCCTAACGAATTATTCCATCCAAAGGAAATATTTTCGAAGGCTGAAAGAAATCGGGTAAGTACCTCTTTACAATGACTTCAGATCAGAAAACTTTCAATTCCTATGTGTAGCTTGAAATATATACATACAGGGTGTTAACTCTATGTTATTTACTTATTTTAATAGCCATAACTTAATTTCACCTGGTTTATGATATACAGGAAGCTGAACTTTTAGTTTTATAGATAAATTTTTAAAACTGTTTGAGATATTACATTAATAGGATAACACATTTTATAATATCAAAACTTACTTTTTAACCAGGAAAGTTTTATGTATTTAAATCGCTCCACACATTACCTGATTGTGTCAGTGCCTATCTACATTTAGTAAATTTCAAAACTTGAGTTTAGTGGCTAGTGCCCTAGACTTACTAGTACACTAGAAATGAAAATGGCTATGTGTTGGTTACAAAAGAGATAAGGGTTAGCCATGAAGTGCTACTATAGGAATTGAGGTCTACACCTCCTACATGTTTTTTTTGAATAATTTTAATCTGGAAGACACTAACATCCATTTCCTTTAAATAACCCATGAAACTTTATACTTACTTAATGTACTGTTATTGTAAACAATTCAATATTGGAAATTCTGTGGAATCTTTGCTATATTATAGATAATAAACACAATATTTTGTACCCTAACACCATATCATTAATATTGTTCACATTCAATGTCATTTAAACAAATCAGTTTTCCATCTTCTTAATGTAAACCATAACCTGTATTTCTTGATAAATATAATAAATCAGAATAAACAATAAGACTTGAATTTTCAAAAATGTCTAATGGTACACATAACACAGTGTCGAATCTTGATAGTACACCTGTTGAGCTGGCCAGTAGGCAGTGCCCACCTAACACCTGACTTTAGGAATCAACCAAGTTTGGCTAGTGCTCACACAATATCCAACTGATTTCTAACTTGACCTGACCAAATTGACTCAATTGACCATTTCATTTTAAACAAAAAAGTCTCATACTTTTTAAATTAAAAAATGTAGTTGTTAAATGAGATCTACATTTGATTCTGAGGAGAAAACTTTTATATAAAATCACATAAGCTTTGTTCACAGGTAAAGAAATTGTGAAATCATTTATTTCAATATACTATTATAATTTATAACTTCATTGTCACTTCCATTTGTCAAAATAATATTTGTAATGGCTAAAAATAATTTATTTTTATTCTGAAATGACTGACACAAGTTTTGTTTTTGTTCTTGTTGACGGTAATGCAAAACAACTTGGGTATATTTAACAACAAACATTTTTATTTTCTTATTCTGGATAGTCTTCAGATATTCTTTGAGGGAAGTCTCATAACTACAAAACTGAAAGTTTAAGAGAGTGTCCTATGTGAGATCAAAGAAAATACAGAAAATATCATGTGAAAAATTGGCAGTGCATTACATGTTTGTTAAAATATTCAAAGAATATTTGTCAGGTCTTTATCATCTATAGAGGGTACAGGTACTTCTTAGAAAAGTGTTTCCAGTGTGCATAGATTTTACTGAATGGTTCCTTCAAAAAGTGGCACAAAATCCTCATCTTGAGATACATTTTACAGATTTACCAATTTTGTGTCTGTTAATCTTGAGAGGCCATTTAGGAATTTTTCATTTAAACCAGTTTCATAATTTGTATTTTTTATGCAAAAAATAATTTTGTAGCTCTTGAAAAGCTGTATGTTGTAATGTTTTTATTTTCACACTCTGGTCCTGTTCTGTTCTTGGATTTATTTAAAAACACAGTCCAACTCACTATAATTTATTTCCACTACTTTAATTTATATTCACAGAACTATTTACAATTGATCTTTACTATACAGCCATCGACTACTGAATTAATGTTTCCGTCAGCTATCCATATTTATATATTAGTCTGAAGTTGGTAGACAATGTAACTTGTTCCTCGAAGTTTCCTTGGACTTCCATCATCTTGAAGTGGTTGATCAACCACTTTCAAGACAATGGAAGTCCAAGGAAACTTCGAGGAATTTATATATTACTTCTCGGAATTCTCCAGAACGTCAAAGAGCCGCCGAGAAATGGACTAGATTCTTCGAGAACTTCATCACAGCAAGCCGCCGGCCTCGATGCGCCAGACGAACATTTCGGATTGGCCGAAATATCTAATGACTGCCGCTTCCACTGATAATCGGAAGAATTCCCGTCACATTGCCCCCTTAAGACCATTTCATCCCTAATGTCCCAGAACCCTTCCTAGTGTGGCGATATTTGCAGGACTCTATATTTCGACAACGGAAAGTTTGGTGGAAGTAACAGTCAACGGTCCTCGAATCTGGGCTGCGAATATTGAGACAGCATACAAGGATGTCGATGCCACTGAATCGAAAGATAGTTTCCATCATACTTTTCACCATCCTGCAATACCGTCCAACCCACAGGCTATCTTTGGGACCGCCAATTTCATCAGGTTCTTCTCGATAATCACAGTCCTTAATTCTACAAGAGTTTTCCAAAGATCGCTATATGTTGGCTTGTCCTGCGAGAATGTTTTCATTACAAAATAAAAGATATCTCTGGTACCCACTGGTTTGGTACCCACTGGTTGTTTATCTTTGAGAAGAAGGACCTTCCCCACCAAAGGATCTTGCTCCCTTAGCTTCTCGAACTGGGAGTACTTCTTTGCAAACACCTAGGCTATTCCTCTGGACATCCGGAGATCTCGAACCACACAATGAGCCAGGGCATATTCTACGGGTACCTCACACAGGTCTCGGGATTCCTCTCTGATCACGTTGCGCCGTACCTTCTGCCCATCCGAGTACAATGCCATAAACTGTTCGAAAGTCATCTCTTCATTGGGTGGTTGGATGCTGCGGACTTGTGCTTTCTCAACTTCGTTGTCATAAAGGGCTAACCTGTTGAAATGTACCACCTTTGGTTTTCCTCGAGGTAGCTTCCTTATCCTGTAGGCAGTATCGTTGATTCTCTTTACAATTTGGTAAGGCTCCTCCCAAGATCTCTGTAGCTTGGGCGAATATCCACGACGACGCTGTGGGTTATACTACCAAACAAGATCGTCAACTTGGAATTCCCCGCCCTTGCCTTTGATGTCATAGGTTTTCTTCATTCGGGCACCCCTGGTATTCATGATATTAACCGAACTCGCTGATGGATGTCATTCATCCTTTGACGTAACTGACTGACTTAGTTTTCATTTGCGGTCTCTTCTCCTGGGGGACATCTAAATTTCATATCACATGGTAGTCGCAATTCTCGTCCCATAATTACACTGGCCTGGGTCTGACCCGTGTGTGTGGACGAACGGTATGCCATTAGAAACAAGTGAAGATACTGATTCCAGCCTGTTTGGTGGTCAGAGAATATCTTTGACAAATGGCGGTTCTACCGTCCTACCATTCCATCGAATTGCGGGTGTAATGCTGTCGTTCGTGTTTTATTGATCTTCAAGAGCTTGCAGACGTCTTGGAAAAGAGTAGACTCAAAATTTCTACCTTGGTCTGAGTGCAACTCCAAGGGAACACCAAAACAACTGATCCATTCCTTGACAAGGACATCAGCAACGGTCAAGGCTTCTTGATTCGGCAAGGCATACGCTTCTGCCCATTTACTGAAATAGTCCACCACCACAATGTACTTGTTGCCAGAGTCGGATTCAGGAAATGGACCGGCAACATCAATGGGTACTAAATGACTACCCTTTCGAATGGAGTGCCCACATTTTATTGCTTCATGGGAGCTTTTGCTCGCTTCTGAGGTCCATTACTTGCTGGACAAACCGTACATTTCCGACGCCAATCCTTGACATCTGCTTGGCAATTTACCCAATAGAAGCGTTCTCTTAACTTCCCCAGGGTATTTCACTCCCAGATGTCCTCCGGGTGTACCATCATGTAGTTCTCGTAAAACCTCCAGTCTCCTATTTCTGGGATTACAATCTGTTTTCTGTTCTTGCCCTTCTCTGGCGTTTCCAGCACGCGTTTCAGAAATCTGTTCTCCAGGATGAGTAATTTCCCCTGAGCCCAGTATGACATTATGCTGGGTGAGAAACGGGAAATCTCCCTTCCACGTAGGTTTGCGGTCTTCTTCCTTCCACTGGATAACTTCTTTTAAGTCCGGATCCAATTTCTGGTCTTTCTGATTCTCCTCAGATTGCCAATGGTCATCGACGGCGGTAGTTCTACAGAGAACAGCCCCATTTTCTTCAGCTCGCTAACAATGTTTTCAATCATCAGAGCATGGTCTCCTCGATAAGGTATCAGCATTCTTATGACTTGTTCCAGTGCGATGTTCAGTCTCGACGTCGAATTCTTGCAACCGCTCAATACTCCTGGCCACTAGTCCTTCGGGGTTTTTAAATTGTAGGACCCACTTCATTGCTGCGTGATCAGTCCTCAGGAGGAATCTTTTACCATAGAGGAACTTGTAGAAATGTTCTACCCTCTTTACCACCGCTAAAAGCAGGGAACTTTTAGGGAGTAATGCAGTAATTCCATTCTGGCTTGGTCAAGGTGTTGCTGAAATATCCGATGACTTTCTCCTGGCCCTCTTGGATCTGTAAAGCACCGCACCAATTCCTGCTTGCGTCTGTACCCAAGATTAGTTCCCATCTGGTAAAGAATAACTTAAAATGGGGGCACTGGTCAATGCACTTTTCAGGCTCTCGAATGATCACTGGCATGGTACTACACCTTCCCCTCTGATAGTCTAGTGAGTGGCTTGGCGATGTTAGCATACCCTGCGACATATCGACGATAGTCCGATAACCCCAAGAAACTTCTTAGCTGGTGGATATCTTTAGGTAACGGCCATTCTTGGACGGCTTTGATTTTCTGGTTGCCCCCAGTTTGGCCTGTATGGAAATCACATGTCCAAGATATTGCACTTCTTCTTGGAACAACTGACACTTCAACTTTAGTCCGGAACTTCGAAGTCGGCGAAATATATCCTCCAAGTTCTTCACGTGGTCTTCAAACCACGATAATGTCGTGAAGATACACCAGGCATGTTTTACATGAAAACCCTTTTAACACTGTTTCCATCAATCTGTCAAACGTCGCTGGTGCATTACACCACTTAAACGGCATCACCGTGAATTGGTAAAGTCTTGAGCTGATAGTAAAAGCCGTCTTTTCTCGGTCTTTTTTAGCAAGTTCCACCTGCCAACAACCGCTCTTTACGTCCAGCGTGGATAACATCTTAGATTCTAGGGTATCGTCTATTTTTGGGAGAGGATAGCTGTCTTTCTTTGTAGCGTAGTTTAACTGCCGATAGTCCACACATAATCGGGTCGAACCATTTTTCTTTTTAACCAAGACAACTGGAGAGGCCCAGGGGCTATTAAACAAAACAATTAATTATTTTAATAGGTTCACAACTGGAGAAAAAATCAGATAACATAACATACAAAAAAAAAACACTAAGAATTGATAAACATCTGTTTTTTTGGAAGTCGGTTAAAAATAATGTCGGAGCTATAACAGAGTCCGTCAAATAGTGTGTAACTTAAATTTAAGCTACAGGGCCATAACTGCAACTTTTTAACTAATAAATTAACAAATCATAAACAAAATGTTAATGATTTGTTACGTTGAAAGCAATTGTTAAATCGGACCGAGTTTAAGAAATCGGCGAAATTTATAGCCAATTTGTTACGCTGCCAGGAATTTTACTAATTCCGAGAAACAATAGCTTCTTGAACGTAAATTTAAGCTACAACATTGTAACCAACAGAAATAGCGAAATTGTCAACGCGGAAGAGATTTTTTAATCAACTGAAAGCAAGATAATATGTGTTTTTAGGTATAGATGGTAGTGCAAAAAATTCGAACATACATAATAGTCAAGTTGCTTTCAAGTTGAAAGAAGGAGTTTTCTTCAGAGTTTATATGTGGTGCTCCTAGGAGTGCTACTTTATTATAAGATTCGCTATAAATGCAATCAGTAATTCTGTTTCAGCGAACACAATAACGTCATGAAGGAAAATCTAGGAAATGAGATAGTCACAAATGCAATGGTATCTACCGGAGAGAATGAGCTGTTCACGAGACACCTGGAAAAAAAGAGTAGTGGGAGTCATATCACAAAGAAATATACTGAAAATGATTGGGTGGGTAGATAGATCATGGCGTCTAGGAACCTGGAAGGCGACCGCATTCGCTGGATAGCCGGACATACATTACATAACTGTGAAGGCCAATTAATTTGTTCAACAGAGAATGAACTTTTACTTTGGGGGCACTATGTTAACAACATATTTAATATTTGGGAACATAATCTTCAAGAGTTTCGTAAATTATTGAATAATATACTTAGACAACAAAACTATATAAATTACATTAGAAATAGTACAGAATAAATAAAATAGTAAAAGGTAAATAAAAAATGGAATATTCATTTGAAATACAGATGTTTATAGAAAATCAACTCACACTAACAATGTTAATTCAAATCATCCAATTACAAATATGAAAGGTGTTATTAATTGAGACCAACTGTTCTGATGTCAACAAATTTAGGAAAGAAAAAAATTATGTATTCCTGCTGAAAACAATTACCATACAAAATTCATCAACAGAGTTAAACAGAGTTGAACACAAAATATTGTTGAGAATTAATACCAAATTACTCAGTACAGCAAAACTGTCATTGAGAACAGCCATATTACAGGAATAACTATACCATACCTATAGGGTCTGGCAGAAACACACACACAGTAGACAACAGCATTTACGAAATTTCTTGTGAATGTATTAAATGTTATATTGAAGAAACATTCTATAAATTCGAAATTTCTACAGTTCGACTATATTATACAAAGAAGAAAACAACACAAAACTTAAATTAAAAGAGCTGCCTCAATTTAATTAAAAGAGGGCTATTGTAGGCTATTGTATCAGTGCTACTCCAGAGTTCAATCGTATCTGGTTGGTTCTAACTAATTAAGGATAAAATAAGTAATCATTCATTAGAGCAACCCTATACTGGAGTAATTTGTGAAATTTTTTCTAGGTGTGACGTTAATGGGATCGCTGAAACAATAGAACGCATTGTTTGCATTTTTGGAAAACCACAGCAAGTAAAATTGTTAAACATTCAATTTTAAAATATATATTCACTTATAATTCAGATTACAATTCCCTTAGAAGCAGTCATATTTAGTTATTGAAACATTTGAAGTTATAATTATTATTGTTTTCTGAAGGATACTTGTGGCATATTTTTCAATGTCTAAGTGTTTATTGGGAAATAACACCACACTTTAAAGGAAATCGCTGTATATTCCAAACGTTTCGGGGTCTAGATCAGACCCCGTTGTCAATGGCTAAGAAACTATGGATTAAAAAGGTACAATTCCAAGATGTAAATTTAAATATTTGACAATGTTTATTATTTGATTTTTGACGTAACTAAGAGAATTTTATTTGTAATGTACAGGGTAGCACAGAAATTTCTAAAGATCATATAATCATAGTGTTCCTTTCAAATTGGAAGAATTTGAAAGGGAGATCTTCAGAACTTTATGTGGCGCTCCTAGGTGCGACTTTCTTATAAGATAGTGTATTCGCCAAAAATGCGACCAAAGAACTTTGTTGATTCAGTGATCCCATTAAAATCATAAGGGAAAACCTAGGAAAAACCTTATGAACTATCCCGATATTGGGTTGTTCACAAGGACATGACCATTAGCAATTTCTTCCTTAATCATCGGCAACCAGGAACGACTGAATTCTACGGAGGTAGTAGCGATACAATCGTTTTCATTTAACAAAATTAAAGCAGACTCTTTTAGTTTTCTTTTGGTGTTGTGTCTATCAGAAAGACTAAAAAGAGTGAGAAACGGATATAATATCAAAACATCATTTAAAACAAGAAATACACTAAAATCAATTATATCAAAAACCAAACCAAATAACACAACTCAAAATACAAAAAAATGCATTTATAAAATCCCGTGTGAATGTAATAAATTCTATATTGGAGAAATCTCTAGACCTCTGAATGTTCAAATAAAAGAACACAAAAATTACATAAAAAAACGACAATTTGAAAAATCCAAAATTTGTGAACATGCTTGGGACCTTGGTCATAAAATACAGTTTCAAAATTCAGTTATATTACACAAAGAAGAACACAATACCAAAAGAAAACTAAAAGAGTCTGCTTTAATTTTGTTAAATGAAAACGATTGTATCGCTACTACCTCCGTAGAATTCAGTCGTTCCTGGTTGCCGATGATTAAGGAAGAAATTGCTAATGGTCATGTCCTTGTGAACAACCCAATATCGGGATAGTTCATAAGGTTTTTCCTAGGTTTTCCCTTATGATTTTAATGGGATCACTGAATCAACAAAGTTCTTTGGTCGCATTTTTGGCGAATACACTATCTTATAAGAAAGTCGCACCTAGGAGCGCCACATAAAGTTCTGAAGGAACTTTATGATTATATGATCTTTAGAAATTTCTGTGCTACCCTGTATATTACAAATAAAATTCTCTTAGTTACGTCAAAAATCAAATAATAAACATTGTCAAATATTTAAATTTACATCTTGGAATTGTACCTTTTTAATCCTTAGTTTCTTAGCCATTGACAACGAGGTCTGGTCTAGACCCCGAAACGTTTGGAATATACAGCGATTTCCTTTAAAGTGTGGTGTTATTTCCCAATAAACACTTAGACATATAATTATTATGACGGGAATTCACCCGATAATTCGTGGAAGCGGCATTCATTCGATAATTAGGCGAATCCGAAATGTTCGTCTGGCGCATCGAGGTCTGCGGCTTGCTATGATGAAGTTATCGAAGAATCTAGTCCATATCTTGGCGGCTCATTGACGTTCTGGAGAATTCCGAAAAGTAATATATAAATATGGAGAGCTGACGGAAGCATTCATTCAGTAGTCAATGGCCGTATAGTAAATATAAATTGTAAATAGAGCTGTGAATATAAATTAAAGTAGTGGAAATAAATTATAGTGAGTTGGACTGTGTTTATAAATAAATCCGAGAACTGAATTGAACTCGAGAGTGAAAATAAAAACATTGTAGTGGTTACATGTGTAGGTGTATTTGTGGAACTTTAAAAGTGAAAAATAAATAGACTTACAATGTTTAAAGCTGTGAGTTTGGACGAATTGAAAGTGACGAACTTAAAAAAAGAACTTGAAGGAAGCGATTTAGATATTAGTGGGAAGAAAAGTGAATTAATATAATCCCGGTGCTTATTTGGTTGAAGTTTCTGGTAATGGTTACATGAGTCTGCTATTAAAAAAATGGAACACAATTTGAATACAACCTTACAGTCTTTAGAAGATAAACTACAAACAATACAAGAAAACTCAAAAATCTAGAGGATAAATTGCTAGAAAATTCTAAAACTCTGGAAGACAAGTAACTAGAAATTTCTAATACCCTGGAAGACAAAATACCGGAAAATTCTAAATCCTTAGAAGAAAATTTGAAAAGCATGGCACAGAAAAATTCAGAAATGCTGGAAGAGAAAATATTAGAGAATGAGGCTCAGATGGAGGAGCTAAAGCAAACAATGGTCGAGGAGTCAGTCAAAAATGAAACGCGGATAGAAGAGCTAAGATAGATAATGGAGGGTGAGATTAGCAAAATAAAAGAACAGTTAGTCATACTACAAAGGGAATAAACTCCACCAAAGACCAAAAGCAGAAACAGTCCGGAAGTAGTGGAGCCGAAAATTGGCCTCGAGGGAACAAGACATAGAATGAAACTTCCACAATTCGATGGAAAATCGTCTTGGACTAATTATCGGCGTTAATTCGAGGCGGCAGCAAAGCTAAACCGATGGTCGGCAGAGGAAAAGGCATTAGCATTAACCTTCGCCTTAATAGGGGACGCAGCAGATATTTAGCAAACATTGAATACCTCTGAGCAAGAAGACTACGAACAACTAGTCAAACATTCAGAACCGAGGTATGGAGAGACACATTTGGAGCACGTTTACTACTCCCAACTGAAAAATCGCCACCAGAAAGCAAATGAATCCTTACAAGAATTTGAAGCTGATATTGCCCGTCTGGTTCGCCATACCTATCCAGCCACACCGGAAAATGTTATGGAAAGCTTAGCAGTTCAAGCGTTTTTAGATGGATTCCAAGACCAGGAAGCCAGACTGACTCAATTAGTGGATGCACTGGCTTGAACTCTGGAATTTGACGCTGCGAAAAATACCTGTAGAGGTCAGGGCAGAGAACGATAATGAGAAGATTGCGGAAATGATGAAGTCTCTGTAAGGAAGATAGTTGAGGAAGTCCTTACCGAGAAAAGACAACAGAGAGGTCGGAAGTGTGATAAAGTAGGACAACTAAGGAGTTGCAAGGGTAGCAACGGAATACCGACTTCCTCGTGGAAACATCCCTATACTCACCAACCATAAACTCATACTAGGCTCAGTGGAACTCCCTCATCCTGGAGAATGGACTTCTGAAACGCGTCCTGGAAACTCCAGAGGAGGTCAAGGACAGAAAACAGATTGTACCTTTGGGGTCCTGGTTGCGCCGGCTACGGCCTGTTTAGTGTTGAACACTGTCTTAATTTCGATTTCAGTTTAGAATCCGTTCTATTTTGTCTGTAATTTCTCGAAAGTATGGAATAATGCTTTACGTTGTTCATCTGTTTCAGAGGGAGTTGTGGTATGCGTCGGTTATAGAGATGTTCGAGTTGTATGCGTGATATAGGCCGGAAGATTAAAAAGGCAAGTTCGTATATAAAAATATATATCAGGTTCGTTCCAAGCCGACGAATAACCGATACACAACGTGTCAGGTGACGTCATTGTAAATGGTAACTCGTCACCGCGCACATCGATTACCGGTTGTGTATCGATTATTTGTCGGATTGGAACAAAGCTATAATAAATAATACTTAATTCTAAAATCGTGTATCGTTTCTTCTTGGAATTAGTTAAATTTAATCAAACTGTATTTGATAAATTTAGTTGAAAAATATAGCCTTAAATTTACGATTCAAGCAAATAAAATAATGTTTAAAGCAATTAAAATGATTTTTATTCAAACTGGAACTTCGAATAACTTTTGTTATTGAGTGAATTTAATGTCAAATGTGAGTGAGACCTTTTTGTGGAGTTTCTAGTCTCCTTTGAAAACATATCGATTTCTCTTAGAAACAGAATAGCATTTAAGGGTTAAGTTATAACAAGAAGTTTTTAACTATTCAATTCTGGCCTTGGATTTGACCTTTACTGTGACTGTGAGGGTTATAACAAGGTCAATGCCATTTTAGGTGACCAAAGTGTCCTTTTTTGTCCTTTAGAGTCCTCCAAAAAATGTATAAACCCAGTTCGCCGTTTAAGATCAGTAGTATGCTGGGTATAGATGAAAATCCAATAAATACTGATCGATTGGTCGGATCTATGAGTTTCTGAATTAAAAAAACGGAGGTCTGTCCATCAGAATTGACGTTCTAACGACCTTGGACGTTATGAAACAACAGCTGCTTCTGAAGTACTTCAAACATTGTTATATCAGGCAGATACATTCATCATTTAAGGTCAAATCCCAGGCCAACATTGAATAGCCAGAGAATATAAATATTTATATTCAATATTTTCCCACAAAATGCATCCCTAGTAAGTTACTTCCCTGTTTCGATACCTTTGGACAGGTAGTTATAGTCAATAGTCAGAGGTGTACAATTTGTAGCAATACTTTTATCTTATTTCGTTTGAATGTTATTAAGATGACGTTAATAGCTGAAATGCTCGGGTTTAGTTTTTTCAAATCTAATCAACAGAATTGAAATCTCAGGAAAATTATGAAAAAAATCTTAAGTCACCTGCACAATTACAATTATATGAAATACAAAGGTTTGCCGCACAAGCATTCCGATAATGCCGATTTAAAATATTTTATTTAGTTACATTTTTTTTAATGGGACATGTTATTTTTTATTTTATTTTTGAGTTTTCATCAAATTCTGAATACATGTCGTTCTTCTGGGAAAATCATATGATTGATATTTGTCCTGTTGGGTAAATAAAAATTATTTATTTATTTGTTACTAAAACTATTGTCGATTTATTGTGCGCTGTATTCTCTGGCTATCGTGCTATCACAGGACATCTTGTAATTGTTATTTATGCAACAGATTCAGGTTTGGAATTGTAGTAAGGTATTCTTTCGGTAGTAAGGTATTCTTTTGGACAGTGACAGTTTCAACTTCAATGCTGATATCTGGTGCAATATTTTCGCCCCGACATCATGCCTTTCTTTATATTAATTTACAACAAATCTCTGGCATCCTGATTCCGATGTTTGGTAAATCATATCTTTATTTGTAGTTTATAGAAGAAACGTTAACGATATACTTCAAACGATTCTTAGGAATTATTTGATCTTGAATTGCCAGTCTTCCGTTGCAAAAAAACATCAGTCCGTGTCGGTGGTGTTGAGTCATCAAATTCTGAAAATTTATCGAAATTAGCAATTTGGAAATATCTGCCAGGCCTCTTCCTCCTTTACATCGTGTCACTGGTCTTTCAATAGCGCTCTTTTGGTGGTGGTTTAGATCTCGATAAAAATCGAACGTTCCGATCTTATTTCAATTTTGCAGCATTTATAGCAAATGAGCTGAACACTGAATAATAATAATGAATGAATAATCTGAAACAGAGGAAAAGTTCTGCTGATAGGTCATCATGGTGTAATGGTGGATTCATTTTTCTTTTTCTTTTACTCTTTTAACATTCATATTTAACACTTGTCTTTACTGAAATATAAAATTTTAAGTTAGTTTTAGTTTTATTAATTTTTAATTTACATGAAATTACAGCTGAGTTTTAGACACTTCAATTCAAATCCTAATGATATAACTATATATATTTTCAAATTTCCTAATAGGTAATTATGTCAATTTTTTTGTAGGTGAAAATTGGTTTATGGATAGATTTAACTAATACCAATAGATATTATTCCCCAGAAGAGATAAGAAAACAAGATTGTATTTATGCAAAAATTAGCTGTGTGGGACATGGTGAATGGCCATCAAGGAGGGAAATTAGCAGATTTATGTCCTTGGTACATGACTTTATAACTCACAATCCCCATGCCTGTATAGCTGTTCATTGTACACATGGATTTAATAGAACAGGATTTATGATTATCAGCTTTTTGGTAGAAAAAATGAATTATCCTTTTCAACAAGCGTTTGAACTTTTTACAAACGCAAGGTATGTATATATTATTATTATTACTTAAGCATATTTACTGAATGTTCGGGGTTTCAGACCACCTGGAATATACAGAGGCAACTATATAGTAGAGTTATTTAAACGTTATGGTGGAAGTGTGTGCCCACCTATTCCAGTTTACCCTCTGTGGTGTCCAAAGGAAAAATTAAAGAAAAGGAAATATTATAAGTGTGTTAGTTAATTTATGGTTTTTATATACATTCAATGTTATACACGTTATTTCATTTCATTACTTGTAATTATAATACCCTACAATTATTAATTGCTCAACAAATTCATAAATGTTTTTAATATTGACAGTAGTTATATTCAAATTGATTTTTTTTGTTTTTTATATAATTTTAGGAATATTTATGACATTACTTTTTGCGTTTTTTGTAACTTTCCTTCTCGGACCATTTTAATTTCTCTAGTAGAATTTCTTGAAATTGGGAGTTAACGAAAAACATTTTAGGCAAAAGTTGCACAACATCGAAGGGGACACATCCTTATGACCGTGCCTTTGACCTTGGAGTCACATTCAAGGTCATTTCAAGGTCAACTGCTTTTTTTAATAGGAATCCCCATTTTTGACCAATGATTCGGAAAAGCGGGAAATTTTATGTTCAGATAAGGTAACACATATGGGGTTCGAACGACCTCCAAACATCAAATCACAATTTTATTATTGTTTGTGTTATTAAGAATTGATTAATTTGACAAATAATTAATAAATATTAAATACTTTAATAACGTATCGTCTTTATTCATGACCGTAATATACCGAAGGGCTACAAGCGATCACACACATGATAGCTAAATGAAACATTAGGTTACTGGATTGCTGGGGTTATTTGGATAGAATTTTCTGCTTTTTCCAATTCCGGGTGCAAAATAGGGGTTCTCATATTGGTTTATTACCTCTAAGTACCTCTAAGGTCAAAGACAAGGTCTTGATAATGGCCACATAGAAGGTTAGCAATTTTGCGCACGGTCACTCGCGTGGAATTATTAAGAAGAAAAACAAACTATGTTGACCTTGAAATAACCTTGAGCATGACTCCAAGGTCAAAGGCAAGGTCATAAGGATATGTCTTGATGTTGTGCAACTTTTTTCTAAAATGTTTTTCGCTGACTTCCACATTTTTCGAGAAATTCTACTGGGGAAATTAAAATGGCCCACTCGGTATATTCAGGGTGTCTCTTAGGTAACTATAAAAAAAAGTAATGATTTGCATCAACAGAGGTGAAATGACCGTCACGGGGTGTAGATTTTTTTAAATGCTTATGATTTTT
Source organism: Octodonta nipae (assembly GCA_034190945.1). NCBI lineage: Eukaryota > Metazoa > Arthropoda > Insecta > Coleoptera > Chrysomelidae > Octodonta > Octodonta nipae. Next base: position 58,559,239 of record CM067223.1, read on the forward strand.
GAAACATGCAAATTAGATTTTTTTCTTTATTTGTCTGATAATTACTGTGACTGTGCCTATCACCCCGTTCCGGCTTGACATCGACCTACGGGACAACCTGTATACCGCTGTCACCCCTCACGAAGCTCATTTTGCGACTAGCTAAATGGAGGTGTCACGGACTGTCTGCATCTGAAGCGTTTATTTGTATTTATTACCTTCGTTCGTTGCATTATTTTGAATTTTTAACGTAATTCTCATTAACATGTGCGACTAATTCGAAATAGTTGTAAGAGAAAAAGACTCGTGTCTCTCTAGCGCATTAAGTAGTAGTAATTGGATAGACTTCTATTTGGTGTGTCCTAAAACCAGTTAATTGACGTACGTCCGACTAGATGAAAATTTAAAGTAAATATATATAATATAACCTATGAAAACGTAATTTTTTTTAAAGATATAACAATTAACGCATCAATGATACGCATCTAATAACATTAAACGTATATGAGTGACTTCTTGAATTGTTTAATTAGCTTCCACATCACATGGCAACTCTGTAATGTTCCGCATAGTACACACCTGTTAGCAAGGTCTGAAGAAGGACGAAATCATCACGGTAGAGACATACAGACATATATGTCTTTCCTTTGCAACCAATGAATACTAATATAAATGGACCGGGCACTTTTATATACGACCAAACGAAAAATGGGTTGATTCATGAGACAAAAATTTAAACACACACATATATATTTGTTTACAAGTATTCCGGCTCCAACGGTAGTGTCCAATCAGCATTAAATTAATGGGTCATGTTTTACAGATTGAAAATATTGCAACTACGTACCTAAGCCACAAATATAAGTACATTAAAATACATTAAAAGCTGTGCATACTAACAAAAACATTTGGTGGCTTAATTACTAACATGTAACAGTAATTATCAAAACATTTATTTATTCACATAAAATGTAGTTTTATTTACTGCTTAAATGACCCTTTGCAAAACTCAGTTAACACGTTTATGATCTGATACTGACCGGTGAGAAGATAATTTCACAAACGAATATGCCGTTTTCCTACATGTAAAAGACTGAAATAACACTTTATTATTTTTTTACACTTATGCAAAATTATCACTAATTTCAGACAAGTTTCAGCACCCAAAACACATTACACCCTATGAATTACGAAGTTAACCTCAATTCAAAATGTAAATAAACAGACTTGCCCTGTTGCCTGCTGGACATAAACGGCTTAAAGTATCGCCGTTCAGTCAATGCCCACAATGCCTAGATTGACGTCTTATTGATTACAATGGAAACGAGTTTGGCATCGATTAGCAATTGTTTACAATTTCCCGGCAAACATCTTTGAGAACCCATTTTTAATGTATACAGACAGGTCCATTTATATTAGTAGTCATTGTTTACAACTACTTCAAGTCATTGAGAATTACAATGGACATTAAAAATAATGCAACCGATAAAGATAATAAGTGTAAATAGACGTTGATTTGTTGCTGCGGATGCGTATAATCGAGTTGTGGAAAAAGAGATATAACGAGTCAACTAGTGTTACACTTAGACATTTCCACTTATTACGGGCACTAGCAGTATAGGAATATTAAGATATTGTAATATACTTGGTGGGTTCAATTTAAAAAATTATAAAACTAATATTTACTTTCACTTTTCTAGAACTTTATTTACATTTAAAACAGCTGATTCACAATACATTCTCATATACGCTAGTCGTCGCGGTATAACTGCCCGGCGATCGTGGCATGCTTGTTTTATATCACCAGGTCGAATTTTTCATCATCGTATCTTTTCGAGAATCGTATTTTTTATCTTGAAGCGTTTGTTATCGTGCTGAAATGACACAGGGTCGGCTTTGGGTAAATTTCGTAACACTGCCCCCCCCCTTTAATTCTGATCGTCCCGATCAGAAACTTCCCCTCCATGGTAGGGAGCGAGTCGATCTAAATGAACCACCTTCAATTCAGCCTTGGGGTTTCGACGGATCCGGTAGACGACGTCATTAAGCCTCTTGACCACCTCGTATGGACCATCCCAGGCGGGTGTAAGCTTTGGGGATTTACCCTTGCTCCGTTGGGGGTTGTACGACCAGACTTTGTCCCTCTCCTGGAACCCGACTGAATTGGCCTTGAGGTCGTATCGCGTCTTCATCCGGTCACTGGTGGCCAACATCTGCGTTGGGGCTAATTCGTGTATTGCCAGCATGTTATGTCGGAGCTGGTCGGCATAATCGTCGATGTCTTGGGGAGGTTCTTCGGGGGAGCCAAATGCCAAGTCGCATGGTATACGCAGCTCCTTTCCGAATAACACCTTGGCTGGGGTCAGGCCTGTACTATTATGTACAGCAGAGCGATATGACAACAGGAATAGGGGAATATGCTCATCCCAATCACGCTGGTTATTGCTGACGACCTTGGATAGGTGTTGTTCCAAGGTCCTGTTGAATCTTTCCACCATTCCGTCTGACTGTGGGTGTAATGGTGTTGTTCTCGTTTTCCTGATCCCTAACATCGTGCAGACCTTCTGGAATACATTCGATTCGAAGTTACGCCCCTGGTCTGAATGTAATTCCATCGGGACGCCAAACCTGCTGAATAGTTGTTCTACTAACACCGTCGCTACTGTGGTTGCCTCTTGGTTGGGTATCGCATATGCCTCAGGCCATTTGCTGAAGTAATCCATTGCGACCAGAATGTATTTGTTCCCCCTCTCAGACTCGGGAAACGGACCGGCGACATCAATGGCAATTCTCTCAAATGGGACGCCCACATTGTACTGCTGCATTCTGCCCTTGGTCCGGGTCTTCGGGCCCTTACTGGCGGCACAGGTGGTACATTTGCGGCACCAAGCTCTGACGTCTTCGAAGTAATTCACCCAGTAGTACCGCTGGCGAACTTTGTCTAGGGTTTTATTCATGCCCAGGTGGCCTCCGGTAATTCCATCATGTACTTCGGTCAGGATGGCTGGTACCTTTTTTTTCGGAACTACCAGTTGGGACTTGGTTTCTCGTCCATCAGCGCTTTCCCAAACTCGCTTGAGCATTCCATTGTCTACTCTTAGAGAGTCCCATTGAGCCCATAACGATTTCAGCACGCCGGAGTATCTAGCTACCTCGTCCCATCGTGGCCTGGGTGCCCCTGTCATTTTGAGTGACAAGATTGTTCGATGTCTGGATCAGCCATTTGGTCCTGGATGCACTGTTCCGTTGTCCAGTCTTCATTGGCCTGCACTCGGGTCTGCCTGATGGAGATACCCTCTCGCTGTTCCGTCTTCAGACAATGCTTGCATTCCACTCTACAGGGTCTTCTGGATAGGGCATCGGCATTATTGTGCAACCGGCCGGCACCGTGTTCCACCTTGAAGTCGTATTGCTGTAATTTCTCCATCCATCTGGCCAGTTGTCCTTCCGGTGTCTTCATGTCCAGCAGCCATTTGAGTGCGGCATGATCTGTTCGGATTAAGAAATGGCGACCATACAGGTATTTGTGGAAATGGTCTACAGCCCTTATTATTGCAAGAAGTCCTTTTCTGGTGACGCACTAATTTCTTTCTGGTTTCGAGAATCCACGGCTGTAGTACTCGATCACCCTCTCTTCACCATCTTGCACCTGGGATAGGACGGCCCCCAAACCGGTGTTGCTGGAGTCGGTGTCTAAGATGAACTTGCCGGACTGTGTAGGAAAGGCTAGGAATGGGGCTGGAACATAGTGCTGCCTTCAGTCGCCTGAATGATGTTTCGCAATCCTGATTCCAATGGAAGGTCTCTTTATCAGTGGTCTGCCGATGTAGAGGGGCGGCGATGGTGGCAAATCCCTCAACAAAACGCCGGTAGTATGAAGAGAGGCCCAAGAAGCTTCGGAGTTCATGTTTGTCTCTTGGAACTGGCCAATCACGGATGGCTTCTATCTTGTCTTCGTTGGTGCGGATTCCTGACTCGGACACTACGTGACCCAAAAACTCTACTTCTTTTTGGAACAAGGAACACTTCTTCGGATTGAGTCTCAGGTTGGCATTATTAATTCTGGAGAATACTTCGTCCAGGTTCTTCAGATGGTCGTCGAATGTCTGACCCATGACTAGAATGTCGTCGAGGTATACTAAGCACGTCCTCCATGTTAACCCGCTCAGTACATACTCCATTAGCCTCTCAAATGTAGCGGTGCATTACATAATCCAAAGGGCATCACAGATATTACGCGCGAATATTTTGCGCAGGTGATTAAGAATATTTCACTAATAACCCGAGAGACACCTTACCTCCCCCTATGCTGACTGACTGACGGTCCCTGGACATGTGGCTGTTTTGTTGGTTACCCCTGGTCGGTGATCGTTCAGGTGGCCTCACTCGACAATCACGTTGGAAGTGTCCTGTCCGTCCGCAGCGGTAACATGCCCCTCTGGTGCCAGTTCTTTGTGACCGTTCTAATATTTTGTTCAGACCAGCCAGCAGCGCTTGAAATGGTGACTCTGACTCTTCCTGGTTGAAGGAAACTGCTCGGACCCTCGGCTTGGACATGTTCATGACGGCCTCTACTTCCAAAGCCCGAAGTAGAGCTTCATTGCTCTTCTTGACGCCACTCAGTCTTAAATTTCTTTGTACTTCCACATCTCTGATGCCGTTTATGAAACTCTGTGTGGCCACCTGGTCTTTCGTTTCCTCTGGCAGGTCTGGGTAGGACAAGTGTACTAACCGTCTTATCTCTGCTTCGAATTCTTGGAGGCTTTCACCGGATCTTTGAGTTTTTCCACTGAGTTGGACTTGGTATACCTGGCTCAAGGATTGATTGTCGTAGCGTTTGTCTAGGATGGCGACGATCTTGTCGAAATTACCTTGTTCATCGACTGGAATGCTTTGGAGAAGTTCTAGGGCCGGACCTCTTAACGAAATTACCAGAGAAGTAGATTTTTCTTGATTATCCCATCCATTAGCTGTAACCACAGCCTCAAATTGCCGTTTATACATAGGCTAAGATGAACTGCCATCAAATGTGGGTGGTTTACTAATGGAACCTCTGGTACTCACGGTGTTCTGGTATTTTCCTCGCTGTAAGTCCTGTTGCATTTTTTTAATTTCTGTTTCTACCTTGTCTTGGATGGCACTGATTTGGTCTTGAACTGTGTTTTGAATTGAACTGATTTCAACTTTTACCTGGCTTTGGATGGAATCGAGGTCATCTACTTTTGTTTCAAGAGTGTCCACGGTATTTTTTGTGGTCTTAATGTCATCATTTATCCCTTTTATATCAGACTCAACTATTTGCATTCTTTCATTAACTGTTTCATTAACTTGTCTTACTATTTGCATTAGTTGTTCAAATTGCATTTGTCTTTTTCTTCAGTTATTTTAAATTCATTTTGTCATTTTAATTCAGTTTGATCTTGTTTTTCTACAAATTTCGAGAATAATCCTTCCATTAAATTTTGTTGTTCGCTTTTCATTGTAGAAACTAGATTTTGTTGTTTTTCTTCCATCGTGGAAACAAGATTTAGTTGTTCGCTTTTCATCGTAGTGACAAGATTTTCTAGTTCAACTTTAAGTTTATCATCAAAAGATTTCACTAACCTTTGTTGAATTTCTTCTTGATGTTGTTTCTCCTTCTTGTCACGTTTTTCTAGAATCTGTGCAATGTTTTCGTCTAACTTTTCCATACTAGTTTCCATAAATCAAATTACGATTTTAACGGCACTTAATCCTCTACTTCTGATCACCAAATGTAATATACTTCGTGGGTTCAATTTAAAAAATTATAAAACTAATATTTACTTTCACTTTTCTAGAACTTTATTTACATTTAAAACAGCTGATTTACAATACATTCTCATATACAGTACAGTAGAAATCATCATCGTTCGTTCCGCTGCCGAGTCTTTTCGAGAATCGTATTTTTTATCTTGAAGCGTTTGTTGTCGTGCTGAAATGACACAGGGTCGGCTTTGGGTAAATTTCGTAACAATATGATTTATATTGTCTAACCCTTCTTTTGTTTAGGTTGTCTGGATTTTGTCAAAATACTGTTGTTTGTAATTATATTGTCAGTATTGTTCCGTAATTTATTCAGTTTATTGGTGAAATAAATTGCAATTAAATATTTTGGTTCTATTACCAAGGATATTTATAAATTGTTAATTAGTGTTTAAGGCGGAAATATACTATTTCATTTAGTTGATTCAAACTACATAAACAATAAATGAAAGTGTTCAACATTGAAAGAAGTCGAGACATTTCTAATTTTCATTCAACATAAGTCACCATCATCAATGAAATGTTTTATTCAATTTTTGATTGTTCTTTAATTTTGTAACCGCGTTGGAACATTGCTTCATTGAAAATAGAAAATACGTAGATAGAATAAAATATATACAGTGAGGACGCGTGGGTTGGAACAAATTCATTTAAAATTCAGGTGTTGGTTTTTTGGAAAAACGCTGTGACTGCGGTTTTTGTGATGATAAACTCATTTATACACGGTGGGTCAGAAATAAATTGTGACAATCAACTTCCTTTTTTTCAAATGGAAACATTTGTTTTTATTTTATTTTTAATTCTGCATTGAATTCTAAGTATTTTTCGTGTACAATGTGCTATACCGAAAATTAACAGTTATTAAAAAAATATATTTATTTCAAAATTGAAGAAAAAAAAACGTCACCATATCAAATTAAATGTTCAAATTGTTGACCATTAACTTCCTGACAATACCTAAGACGGTTTTCAAATTCTCGTAACACTTCATTTAGCGTTTATGGCAGGATTCGTTGTATTTCGGCTCTAATTCTATTCTTTAACACCTTAATTTTTTTGATTGGTAGTGAGCTGATTGGTAATGCAAATTCTGTATTTGTATTCATCTATATCCAAGATATATAAAAATGTATAAATATAAAATATATTCTTATGAAAAAGATGATTAATTGGTTAAAATTGAATCTTGAAACCAATATTCCAAAATTTCGGGGTTCGTTTTAACCCCCTTGCGTACAAAAGAAAGAATGACATCTCGAAGAGAGGACTTATCTTAATTGCCGTTCTACTATGTTTTTTCTCTATATTGTATTATTTAGGCAACCCGCTGCTCTATTAGCTTTCTGAATTGTTTTTTTTACTTCTGTTTTTATAAGAGAAACAGGTAAAATTCTACAAAATTGTGGCAATATCCACGCTATTATAAGTATCGGAAACGTGAGCACCAAGAAAACAAAACCACAGACAACTGGAGACATCAGAAAGACAATTTTATGATCGGTAAAGGGTTGTACCCGTTTAGACTGTATGAGAAATGAAGACATCTGACACAACCAATAACCGAATTAACAAGTAACTACAAGAATATATGGAAAGTATGTGTAGTGAGGACGTCTCCAAAACGAATCCCTCAAAAATGCTTAATTATAATCCCGCAGGATATAGAAGTGTCGGCAGACCGAGAACAAGATGGTGAAGTCGAATAGGCAAACAAAATCTATTGACACAATCAATAACTGAATTAACAAGTAACTACAAGAATAGATGGAAAGTATGTGTAGTGAGGACGTCTCCAAAACGAGTCCCTCAAAAATGCTTAATTATAATCCCGCAGGATATAGAAGTGTCGGCAGACCGAGAACAAGATGGTGAAGTCGAATAGGCAAACAAAAACTATTGACACAACCAATAACTGAATTAACAAGTAACTACAAGAATAGATGGAAAGTATGTGTAGTGAGGACGTCTCCAGAACGAATACCCCAAAAAAGCTTAATTATAATCCCGCAGAATTTAGAAGTGTCGGCAGACCGAGAACAAGATGGTGAAGTCAAATAGGCAAATTGCCTAATCCTGGGAAGGTAGAAGTCTCTATATCTCTGTAACTGACTATGGTGATTCCCAGATAGTTGTCAACTATAATCTGCTTTATGCTGATGTCATCAATCTCTATCTTAATCTAATCGATTTTTGCTTTAACAGTTATATTAAAAATTTTCGTTTCCTGGGATCAGAAGATGTACCACATCGAAGGACTTTTCCAGGTGAGTTAGACAGATGAACACCGCTGGTCGATTATATTCTAATGCTTTTTCAGATATTTGTCTTGAGTTGAGTTGAGTTACGAATACTGTATCTGTGCAAAATATTCTATATCGGAACCCTATGCATATTCTTCCAGTAATATTTTTTGGTTATTAGTTTGGTTAGGAATTTTGTCGTCAGTTTTAGTGTGGTGTTCAACATTTTTTCCTCTATAGTTTTCCTGCTCTTTTCTGTCACCTTTTTTAATTTGCGGATTTAGTATGCTTGCTCTCCATTCTTTCGATACGTGGTTGTGTCTTAGAATTTGTTGATTAATTGTTCTATCGATACGCTTTATTCTTTTCTTTGCATTTTTCTTTTACTTTGTAACGAATAATCTAACAATTCATAACGACATTTATTAATTCATTTTGAATTACCATTTTAATATTTAGTATAATCATATTTACTGAACAGTGATTTAGACTTGTGTTTGTGAATAACATGTATGGGAATATTTGTTCAAGTAAGTGAATAATAACAATTCTCTGCTTTGATATTACCTTTCGAAAATAATTTCATTTTTATTTACATCTCTCACAATCTGACAACGCTTACTAAACAATTTATTTGGATATTGAGAACTGTTTATTGATCATAAAATGTACAAGAGGGAAATTTGATAACGGACCGGGACTCTGGTTGGAGTCGCAGCAAGCCCAGTTCATTCTAATATCAGTTTAATACATTTTGTAGTTTTAGGGATTTGGTAAAAGAATACCAAATCATTTTGGCTGTTTGATGCCGTTTATTTATTGCAGTTAGTGATTATTTTATGAAATTTTGGTAGCTAATTGATAACTTAGGTCACTGTCCTATGACTAGCACCTAATTGCGAAGTGGGACATAATTGCTCGTAATGCTTTTTGTTTTACAGTTGGTGTGGAGAAATTCTTCTCTTGAGTAAGACTCTATGTGTCTCGGCCTGTGCTACCTTAGATTGGGAGAGGAATTTCGGAAGCGCAAGTTTTGTCGGAGAACCGGGACAGTGAGACTGAATTATTTCGATTTTTGTCTGCTTGAAATTAGTGTGTTCTGTATTTTAAGTTTTCAATATTTCAGATTATCGTATTTTTAATATTAATATTTTCAAATACTAATATTTTTGATTTCAGTATGTATGAGATTAATGTATATATCGGGTGTTTCTAAAATAGGGTTCTGCTGTGTATAGAACTGATTAAAATAAGCCAAAAAGTCCCTATTAACATGCGTCCTAAAATACACGCTTGGGAAGTTCTTAAAAGGACTCGAGCATAACTTTTATTGTTATTGACGTAACGATCGAAAATAAATAGAGAAAAATGTAGTTAAATAACATGTGATACTCCGTTTTTCGACATGCAAATCATAAGGGCCCTGTTTAGGTTGGTGAAGGGGTTTTCAGCCAGAGTAATTTTTAAATTCAATTTACTCGTAAACCATTGGAAAGAAGATTCGGACAAACGTACTATTTTTTACGTACAATTGTTAAAATTTCATAAAACAAGAGAAATTTGTAAAAAAAATTTCGACCGTTTTGTCAATAAGAGAAAAAAATGTTTTGTTTGAGCCCTTTTAAGGATATATAACTTCCTAACGGTGAGTTTTAGGGCACATGTTAATACAGACTTTTTGGTTTATTTTAATGAATTCTATAAACAGCAGAAGTTCGGAATCCTATTTTTGAAACACCCTGTATATTTTATTTGAATATCGCCTTCCGCACGGACTTATCTTGTCAAAATAACTTTGTCGATAGTATTTTTTGAGTCAATGTTTACTACTGTTCTTGTAGATTGTTAAAAAAGACAAAACAAAATTTGACTTTATTGTTTTTCTTTTTTTTTAATTTGATTTTGAGTTTTCACATTTAGAAATTCCCTACTAACAAATAGTTTAAATAAAACTTTGTAGACTGGCAGCAGTACTTGTTTAATTCTCTTTTTAAAAAGCATTTACTGGTCCCTATTTTGTGATTACAGGAAAACTACGCTTGACATAGTTGCAACCACAATTTTTAGAATTGGTCTACCTTTACATACCATCTCTATGCGTGCCTTGCTACAAGGACGATAGCAATTGTTGGCCAATATTGGAATACAATTTGCAACGTATCTGAGCTCCTCTGCAAGCAACGGCATTCATGACAATCCTGGGGTAAGAAAAGTCTAGATGTCTGTAGAACTGCCTGCATTTATTCTTCTGTAAAATAAGCAGTTCGAAATTTTAATCTATTTTGCCATTGTTGACTTAATATTGATTTACATAATAAATTTACATAAATTAGTGTTTCACAAATTTGTTTTAGTTACATTATCCCAACAACATACACGTAACACACTGCGGCTGGCGTCGATAAATTTAAGTTTAAAGGATGTACAAACCCTATAGATTTTTTAGAAAACCATGGAATGGGAATATGTTAACTGATACAAATATCTAGGTGTGGATATAGATAACAATCTGAACTTCAAGTCTTATGTTGAGCATATAGATATCAAAGTAACTAAAAAAGTGAATATGTGGTATAAGTTCAGGAAAGGTCATTCAAGATCCTGAAAAGAACTATTATTTAAGCTGAATGTGTAACCCCATTTTAGACACTGTTACACTATCATCAAAATGTTATTTGTGGCATATTTTTGATTATTTTTATATGTTCTTAAGAAATACAGACATGAAACAAAATCTGTATTTTCAAGGAAAATGTTTCCATATTTTGACCTCATTGTCGACTTTAAATGTATTGAAAATATAAAATGAAAGAAGCCATTGATCTGTTTAGGTTATCTAAGTTGACGGATTTAGTTTTGTATAGAGTACTTTTGACATATCCTCACAAAAAGTAGTCCAAAGGCGTCAAATCAGGAGAACTTGCTGGCCATTTTATCGATCCGCGCCTCCCAAACCACCGATTTGGAAAAAAATGGTTCAGGTACTGCCGGACATTGATTTCGTAATAGGGCTGTGCTCCATCTTGCTGAAACCATATTGTATTGGCAGGAACTTGTGGGTTTACTGGATCAGGATATAAGTTTGTCAATGTTGGCTCCACATTATTTTGGAGCAGTTCTAAATATTTACCTCCATTCAAGTTGCCATCAATGAAAAAGGGACCTACAATATGACTTCAAACAATTCCTGCCCAAACATTAACTTTTTCAGGATATTGCGTATGTTTCTCTGACATCCAGTGGGGATTCGCACTAGACCAATAGCGGTAATTTTGATAATTAACATGACCGTGAAGTATAAATGTGCTCTCATCAGAAAACAAAACATCTTTTAATTGGATCACATTGTTATCTAATCTTACCATCATTTGTTCACAGAAATACGTTCTCCTATCGAAATCGTTTTCCATGAGCTCCTGAGTCGGCGTCATATGGAGATGCATTTTACTTTCCTTTAATACTCGAAAAATTGATGTGTGGCTAACGTTGAACTCTGGGGCTGCTTTTCGACCAGAATTATGTGGTTTTTTTTTGAAACTCAAGCATCCAATTTGGTATTATCACTTGCAGCTTGGCAGCTACTTTTTTTTATCTGTCTTACATGAATAAGCTCGCGAAACTGCTTTTCTATTTTGCTAATTTGGAAAATGTTCCAGAAATAAGATAGAAACTTTCATTTGTGTCCGTGTGTTATCTCGATAACCAATCATTTGTAGAATGGTTATTTTGTGCATTTCTGTTAAATGAACCATTTTTCTGATATTATTACGTACAGTTAACTAAATTCAACCGACAAAAAAATTGTTATGTCTCTATTGTCATTTCCTTAGTCAATTTTGGATTCCTTCTAGTAATTTTAGCCTCCACTCCTGCAAATTTATATTATAAAAACGTCGACTATTAGGCAACAAATTCGTCTGTAATATTTTTTCATTAAGTGTTCCTATTTTTCCCAAACGTTGTTTTCTTAGAAAACTTAATATGAATATATGTTCTTCCGCGGTCATAACTATGAACTGAGCTAGGTTCCGGGTGAGAACGGCGTCTAAATTTATGAAACACTCGACGTTTCAATTCCTGCTTTGGAGCCATTAAGAGATAAATGAAAAAAGAGTCCACTAAAAGAGTGATTTAAAAGAAGAGTTTAGGTTGAACTCAGGGTCTCAAGCTGCCTACCCTTCAAGTCTCACTAAATAACTGAACTGAGTGTAAATATGCTCTGCTTCGATTATTTACAGTTGTCGGTCTATTAAGAGGAGATGTTACGTGATGATGAGGATGTGTGGAGATTGGTTGGGTGTTGGTGTGTGTGTCTGATTTGTTTAGTCTGGTTATTACGGAGCTCCATGCTGTCGGAAGACAGATCTAACATCTCGTCGGTTGAGTCAGGAGGGTCGTTGCTCTATTTCTATACCTTCGCGAATAATGGATGCTCTAAGGCAGTTGAGAGATATGATAGTTCTACAATCGTCGAAGTTGATAGAGTGTCCTATTTGGATATGATGATGTACGAGAGCTGAAGTTTGATTTTTTTCGCGAACTCACAGAGTGTTCATATACTCGATGACTGAGGCGTCTGTGGATACGACCGATCTCCGTAAACTCCTTGATCCTCGTTAGGTACTTTGACTTTGGGTTCCCGGTTAAATTGGCTATAGACTTTCTGGTGTTGTTGGTCTGTTTCTGATGGAGTTGGTGTATTCGGAGGTTGTTGAGATTGGCGAATTGTGCCTAAGAGGAATGCCCGACTTATGAATCTTGGGTAGTCCAAATATTTTCGAAATTTTAGAATATTTTTCACGAGTGAAAAAAAAGTGATAAACTTTTTGATCTCAAGAGAAAGGCGATTTTCTTGCTTTTTTCTTTAAATAGTAGAGCATTCATCTTGTAAACATAGCCCTCAGTTTTGAGAAGAACGGTCGCGTTACCTTATCAGCAGGGAGAAATGGGCTGGTCTTAATTTTTTATCATTAATTGTGGGTTTAGGAAGTGGTTTTTGTCCTCCATCAAGGTAGTTTTTGTTACTGATGTTTAATAACGAGGATGATTCCTTTTTAGTTGTGTAAAATTAAACAATGTAACACCATTATATATTGATGTATATTCGTTGTGATTTAAATTATAATAAAAATTTGATATTCACAAACAAGAAATTATTTCTGGCTTAGTAACAACATTATCTGGTTTAGATCTTATATAAGCTACATAACAAATGAAACGTAAATTTATCACATAACAAAGTAATATCAACAATGGACAATTCAATACAAAGGTAACAATGAACAATTTAATACACAGGTAACTTTTCTGCAATTTCTGCATCGTCCGCTAATCGAATCTGAAGAACAGAAATAATAGGCTTCTGCCTTCCAATAAATAAAACTGCAATGTAAACTGCACATCTTTGCATTAGAAATTTCCATTTTAACTGACATTTCTCGTCGTCTGGCATTATGGCAAAATCGTTAGCCTAAAAAATTAATGCATTGTAAAAATGTAAATAGAAATTATTTACTTACAGAGCATTCTAACGCATCTTCAACTGCTTTTCCAGAGAATCTACAATTTATAAGAGTACCAGTATGGTCTGTGACATTTATATTTGTGTTAAATTTAACTTCTGGATCTAACATTTTATTTTCAAATACTGTAGGACATTCACTATTTTCACACTTCATCCCTTTAATCTGCATCTTGCATTCATTACTAAAATATACTTAAAGACTAATGATTGTCCTTAATTCAAGACATGAGGTATATAATAAATTTGAATTTTTTTCATTATTTTTTTGGGAAGTCAAAGTCCAATCAAATTGAAAAGAATCTAGGAAACGTTAATCTGATTTTCAATGGATTTAAATGCACTCATATTAATGATATGGTTGTACCATGAACGATATTTATAGATTTTGGTTTAGAGACATAGATAGAAATGTGTGTTTTTGATACACTAGGTATTAACTAAAGTAAATAATCAAAGGTTTTATTTCACACGTAACGAAGCGCCAATGTGCGGAGAGAGAGATCCAGGGTGTCAACTACCTCTCCTATAATACAAGGTGATTGAAATACGTGTAAAGTAGAATTATAGTTTTACAAAGTGGATCCAAAAATTGCAAAAAGGTAAATAAGCATAAGCAGTTAGGATATTTGAATTATAGAGCGAGGTATAATTACAGTTATGCAGAAGAGTTCAGAAAATGTTAGAAGCAGATGCATATACAAGATGGTTGAAATATAAGGTGGAATATATTATAGTTTTACATGTGTGGTTCAAAATATTATATAGTGTAGAACAGTCCGTAGGGTGGAAAAGATTTATACTTATTTAGGGTGGTTTAAAAAATATCACGGCTGTTCCAATTTCGTGTGGAATTGAATTATAGTTTCACAGGGTGGCTCAGAAATAAATAAATACGTAATATTTTGGTAACCATACACAAAAGCAAATACAGTGCAATATATATTTTTTCAAGCGCACCATGTAATACATCCAAGAAAGGGCTCGTAATGACGTATACAAATATATTATGTTTTGCAATTTCGAAATATTTAACAAATATTAAGAAAATATACAAATATTCCACATTCCTCGCTCCTTATCTGATAAATTACTGAACTTAAATTTTCAAAAAAATTACAGCGAAAATCCAATTTTAATTTCGGATGGCAAATTAGTAAATTAAATGACAAATAAAAAAATATAATTTTCAAGTGAAAGAGTTCCTCGTGTGAAATGTTAATATATTTTTAGTAAATATAAATTATTTGGTTAAAATATACAGAGGAATATATACATACCTACATTGACCGTTGCCCACACCGAAAATAATAAGAGAAAAATTTGAGAAAAAGAAAATATGGAGCTTCTCCAAAGTTTACGGAAAAATTAAGTAAAAAATCCAATATTATTTTTTTTTAATTTGACAATTAAATAAAAATACAATTTTCAAGTGCATTAGGTAACGTATCAAAATGAAATGAATTATCGTATGAAATATAAGTATGTATTATGTAATTTTTAAAGTTGGTCCACTCCCCGACTCCGAAATATATTTACTTTACAATTTTGTAACAAAGTATATAGGGTCTTACTTAACGTTTACTGTATAAGTAAAGCGAAAAATCTCATTTTTAAGTTTTGGGGACAAATTAGAGAATAGGTAGCCACACAATTTGAAAATGATTGTTAGAAAACCTAAGCGAATCTAGGTGGAGAACTGTAAAGTTAAAAAGATATGTAATTATAATCTCAAACGTGATACCCCTTAGTATGCGAGTCTAACTGAATTATTGAACATAAACCCCGAAACTTCATTCCATTAAGGAAAATTCAATTTATGTAAAAATTTTTATGCAAAAATTTAGATGTTTAAATCTGACAAAAAATGGATTGTTTTTTCCAAATTTAAATAAACCCTTGCATTCTTAGTAGTTTAACATGACGTTGTACCAATTGTGTAACAAAATGTTAGATCATAACGGAGTACCAAAGTAATTTGTATTTTTAGAATTTCGTCATTTTATAAGAAAGAAAAATGAAGTTACTGTTGAAATTGAATGAAAAGAAAAATAGGTAGAGAGAAAATATTTAAGTATACTTTAGCCTTTTATACATTAATATCGTTAGTATACCACTTAAAAATATAATTTAAAATATTAGATGGAAGCTGAAGTAGCGCAGGGGTAACTTTGCAGACTGTAAAACTAACGGTGAGTTTAAACCGGACTTGTGACATTTTTTTCTTATTTTGTGGTTTATTTAAATAAATAACTAAAAGTGGAATTATTTATTCATTTTTACATGAATTAAATATTTCCCACTGACTTTTCACTATCATCAGAAAGAACCTTAAAAATTGACATTCTACACAATAATTGTTAACTACTCCGTTATTAATTAACATAATTTTACAAAATTGGCAATAACTTATTTTAAATGGTTGAAAATATTATGTTTTAGTCAGATTTTGAATACACCTAGCTTACTTTTAGAATTTTTGGTTAGAAAATATTATCTAGTAGGCCCTACTTTTCTAATTTACCTAAACACTCAAATTAGTAGATAAAATCGGCATTTATATGCTGTATGATTGAAGAAAGTTGTATAAAATCAGTAAACTATTGAAAATCTTAGAGAGGGTGGCTCCAGTCGAAACGGGCCAGACTACATACAAGTCTTAGCAGTACAAATTAAAAAAAATTCAAAATATAATTATGATAACTCTCAAGCTGTCTACATTGGTCAGACTTATTCATATTTCAAAATAAGTTTATCAGAACACCTTATGAACTATCAGTTACAAACATGAATGCAAAAAAATAGGTGTGCACCCATTTTGCTTTGATGTTTTCAAATTAATAATTTACTTTTACACCTAGTTAGTAATAACTTGATTTATTCTGATTTCACAGTACAGTGAAACAATTTGTGTTTAGTTGTAACTTCTGTTTTGCAAAGTCAAGCGCCAACGCCAACTTGTTGTTGATTTGTTGACGGGGAGATGTAATGTCTTGGATAAAAGAATGAATGGTGGTTCAAATCCTTCCGAAAGTTTGGAATTTTGTGTTTCAAGATTCAATTTTTACCAATTATCATCTTTTTCATAAGAATATTATTATACAATTTTATATATTCTGAAAATACATGATTAAAAAGTAAATTTTGCAGTAGTATTCAGCCCATCATCAACCAAAAAAAATTAATAGCCCCTCTTATGTTCATGGTCCTCATAAAATTTTCATTAATATTTCTTAGATATTCAAATACTTAAATTACAAGTTGCAGGCTTTTTGAAGGCATGACGATAAATAAGTTGGATACCTTCATGTGTTGCGCTACTCTTGAATATAGAAATGTCGAAAAAATATTTAT